>WNWK01014663.1:12500-50509 GCA_009830355.1 Cherax destructor | reverse complement strand
TCTTTTTTTTTTACTGCCATAGGTCCAGCGGTCACTGCCCCCGTCCCCAAAAAAAATTGGGGTCTGTTTCCGTCTCTAAGATTTGCCTAAGGGGGACGGGTTTTTTGTCACTGAACATGTTGCAGATAGGGCTTTTTAAACTTTCGGGATTGATTTTCTTAAAATTTGAAACTCACCCCTTTTTCCCACACATGTCCTTAATCACTGAAGAAGGCACATTCTTCCCTCTCTCTTCCTCCTCATCCTCTAAAGCAATTTCCTCAGCTGTGGTCTGTTGCTGTTGCAGATGAAGGTCTTGCAGCTCTTCGGTGGTTTGCTCTTCCCTGTGGTCCTCCACCAACTCTTCCACATTCTGGCCACTCACATCCAACCCCATGGACTTGCCCAAAGACAATAGATTTCACAACAGGCGTAGGGTCATCAGGGTCAGCCTCCTTGTCGAGGACACATTCTGGCCACAATTTTCTCCAAGCAGAGTTCAAAGACCTTGAAGTCACTCCCTGCCAAGCCTTGCCTATAAGGCTTATGCAATGGAGGATATTGAAGTGATTCCTCCAGAACTCTCTTAGGGTCAAGTCAGTGTCAGAGGTCACTTCAAGGCACCTTTGAAACATTGCTTTCATGTAGAGTTTTTTGAAGTTAGAAATGACCTGCTGGTCCACGGGCTGGATGAGAGGAGTGGTGTTAGGAGGAAAGAACTTCACTGTTAAAAAACTAAAGTCCCTAAACAAATGGTCTTCCAAGTCTGGAGGATGAGCAGAAGCATTGTCCAGTACCAGGAGGGACTTTAATGGCAATTTATTTTCCTGGAGGTATTTTTTCACACTGGCCAAACACTTATGGACCCAGTCAATGAAAATTTGCCTCGTGACCAATGCCTTATTATTAGCTTTCCACAACACACACAATTTACTCTTGAACACTCTGGGATTTTCAATGATACACCAGTAAAGGCTTCACTTTGAAATCCCCACTAGCATTACCACAGAACAAAAGAGTAAGCCTATCTTTCATAGGCTTGCGTCCTGGCAGTGCCTTTTCCTCCTGCATGATGTAGGTCCTCTTTGGGATTTTCTTCCAAAAAGAGGCCTGTTTTGTCACAATTGAACACTTGTTGGGGGAGGAATCCTTTAGCCTCTACGTATGTACTCCTTGAATTCATGCACGACTTCTTCAGCCACACGTTTGTCTGACCTTGCAGCCTCGCCATGCTTTACAACACTGTATGCCACTACGCTTCCTAAATCTCTCAAACCAGCCTTTGCTGGCCCTAAATTCACTAACAGCAGCACTCATTCCAGGCATTTTATTCACGAGATCCGCATGCAACTGCCTTGCCTTTTCACAAATGATTGACTCCACAACACTATCTCCTGCTAATTGTTTATCGTTGATCCACACCAACAAAAACTTCTCCAATTGGTGACCTTTGTTTCGTTAGCATATTTACCCCTTTTGCAACATTAGCTTCCTTGATTTCTACTTTCTTTGCCAGAATGGAAGTGATTGTTGATTTGGATTTCCCATACATCCTGGCAAGCTGGAGCACACGTACACCACTCTCGTACTTTGTTACAATTTCTTTTTTTAATTCCATCATGTTTCTCACTTTCTTTACGAAAGGAACTTTACTTTCTTTGGGCCCATGGAAGTGATTGTTGATTTGGATTTCCCATACATCCTGGCAAGCTGGAGCACACGTACACCACTCTCGTACTTTGTTACAATTTCTTTTTTTAATTCCATCATGTTTCTCACTTTCTTTACGAAAGGAACTTTACTTTCTTTGGGCCCATGGTGGCTTATTTCGCAGTTACACTCAATAAACACCCAGAAAAACAATAAATAATGAAATGTTTGGATGAATGCGCGAAGTCTTCCTCACTGTCCGAGAGACAGCCAAACTGACTCACAAATGCGGTGGAGTGGCAGGATGGACGCGTCCAGTACGGCCGATTTCCGAGTTGACGGCCAAAATCCGGGCTGATATCCGGAACCGCCGATAAACGATAATTTTGAAGTAATGAGTGCATGGTTGAGCAATCCTCAGCACAATATAAAGTAATGAAATTGAGACATCATTAGTACTTTTTTGTGTAACTTTTGATTAACTGGTAGCTATTAGATACGGTTTGTCTGGTTAATTTTGGGTGATGAGGCCTTAAATTGATTTGCAGGCAGGGGTCCTTCAGTGTGTTCTGGTAATGAATTCCAGATGTTTGGGCCCTTTACGTGCATAGCATTTTTGCACCACAGGGAGAGATGGACACGAGGGATATCGAAGAGTGATTTGTGTTTTGTATTATGGTTGTGTGTTCTGTTGTAGTTATCAAGGACTAGTTTGAGAGGAGAGTTTATATTTGAGTGTAGTGTTCTGTGTATGCAGTAGGCACAATAATAAGTGTGGATGTTTTGTATATTAAGTAAGTTAAGACTCTTGAAAAGCGGAGGAGTATGCTGTCTATTACAGGAGTTTGTAATCAATCGCACTGCAGCTTTTTGCTGGGTTATTAAAGGCTTAAGGTGATTTGCTGTGGTTGAGCCCCATGCACAAATACCATAGGTGAGGTAAGGGTAGATGAGAGACTGGTATAGAGCAAGAAGAGCTGATCGGGGTACATAGTACCATATCTTTGAGAGGATGCCTACTGTTTTAGAGACTTTCTTGGATATTTGTTGTATGTGAGTTTGGAATTTGAGATTGCAGTCTAGGTGGAGACCTAGAAATTTGCCCTGTGTCTAGAAATGGGTGAACCATTTATTAGTATGTTTAGCTGTACATTTGTAGCTCTGTTTCCAAATAGCATAAAGTAGGTTTTATCTATATTGAGAGTAAGTTTGTTGGTGGTCATCCACGTAGATATTTTTAGTAGTTCGGCATTTACAGTGTCTGTTAATACTCACTTAGTTGTGGTTGCAGGGGTCGAGTCATAGCTCCTGGCCCTGACTCTTCACTGGCCGCTATTGGGTCTCACTCCCTGCACCATGAGCTTTATCATACCTCTTCTTAAAGCTATGAATGGAACCTGCCTCCACTACATCGCTTCCCAAACTATTCCACTTCCTGACCACTCTGACTGAAGAAATACTTCCTAACATCCCTGTGATTAATCTGAGTCTTCAACTTCCAACTGTGTCCCCTTGTCGCTGTGTCCCATCTCTGGAACATTCTGTCTCTGTCCACCTTGTCAATTCCTCTCAGTATTTTATATGTCATTATCATGTCCCCCCTATCTCTCCTGTCCTCCAGTGTCGTCAGGTTGATTTCCCTTAACCTCTCCTCATAGGACATACCCCTTAGCTACGGGACTAGTCTTGTTGCAAACCTTTGCACTTTCTCTAGCTTCTTTACGTGCTTGGCTAGGTGTGGGTTCCAAACTGGTGCTGCATACTCCAATATGGGCCTAACGTACACAGTGTACAGGGTCCTGAATGATTCCTTATTAACAAACAAACAAACAAACAAATTTTATTTCATTGCAGGTTACATGGGTATTGGAAGTTACAATGTAAATTGAGTGCAAGGAGAGCCACTGACATGCCATGGCATTAGGGGCAGCTTATTCTAGTCCTTAAAAACTAGGTACTTAATATTAGAGAAATTTATTGAGTTTATTCTAGTTAAAAATTATTTTCAAAATTACAATATGATGAAATTTTACTGTTTAAATTATTATATAATGATATTAGATCTTAGATTGTTACAGGTGTTAAGATTCTTGAATGATAATATGGAATTGAGATTATCTTAAGGAAAATAACATTGAGCATTTTTGACATTAACTTATAATATGAGTAGGGGGTAACATAATAGTAACATATTATTAAAAATTGAGATTATCGTATAGGAAAGTAACAATGAGCATTTTTCAAAGTAGTTTATAGCATGATCATTTAGGTTTGGGTGAGTAGGTGGTTTTGAGTTGAGTCTTAAATTGATTTTCAGACAAGATTATCTTAATATTTACTGGTAATGAATTCCAGATTCTGGGGCCCTTTATGTGCATAGAATTTTTACATAGGTTGATATGAACACGGGGTATATCAAAAAGTGATCTGTGTCGTGTGTTGTGGTCATGGGTCCTATTAAAGTTGGTGAGGAGAGTTTTGAGCAGAGGGTTTATATTAGAGTGTAAAGTTTTATATATGTAGTAGGCACAAGAGTAAGTATGAATGTTCTTTACGGTGAGTAGTTTGAGACTTTTGAATATTGGTGGAGTATGCTGTCTAGAGTGGGAATTTGTTATCATTCTGACTGCGGCCTTTTGTTGTGTTATGAGTGGTCTAAGGTGATTTAACGTTGTTGATCCCCATGCACAGATTCCATAGGTGAGATACGGGTAGATAAGTGAATGATAGAGTGCAAGGAGAGCTGATTGAGGTACATAATAGCGTATCTTTGATAATATGCCTACTGTCTTCGAGATTTTCTTGGAAATTTGTTGTATATGTGTTTGGAATTTAAGGCTACTGTCAAGGTGGATTCCTAGGAATTTTCCCTCTGTGAGTCTTGTGATGGGTGTACCATTAAGTGTTATGTTAAGTGGAACATTTGTGACTTTGCTTCCAAACTGTATGAAGTAGGTCTTGTCAGTATTGAGAGTAAGCTTGTTAGTCGTCATCCATGTTGATATTTTCTGTAATTCGGCATTAACAGTGTTGGCCAGTATAACTGGATTTGGGTGAGAGAAGACATATGTTGTGTCATCTGCAAATAAAATGGGTTTGAGTAGTTGTGATGCATTCGGTAGGTCATTTATGTAAATGAGGAATAGGAGTGGCCCCAGGACACTTCCTTGAGGGGCTCCGATTGTAATTGGTTGTGTGGAAGAGTTCTCTCCATTTGTGTACACGTATTGGCTTCTGTTGGTGAGGTATGATTTTAGGTAGTTGAGTGGGTGCCCCTTATACCATAGTGTGCTAATTTTGTGAGCAGTAAATCATGGTCGACTGTATCAAAAGCTTTGCGGAGATCAATGAAGATTCCCAGTGGGACTTCTTTTTCTCAAGTGCTGTATATATTAACTCCAACATGTGTGTAATAGCATCGTTTGTGCTCTTGTTTGTCCTGAATCCAAATTGACAGGGGTTGAGTACATTGTGTGAGACGAGGTAGGAATAGATTTGTCTATGAATTAATTTTTCGAAGATTTTAGAAAGCAATGGTAAATTAGAAATTGGTCTATAATTATTCAGGTCTGTTTGATCACCTCCTTTGTGGATCGGGGTGACCCTAGCTATTTTGAGAATTGATGGAAAGGTAGAGGCTTCAATGGATTTATTGAATAGTGTTGCTATGATTGGTGACAGTACCTGTGAAGCTTTTGTACATAAAAGTTGGTAGGCTGTTTATGTCTCCTGCCTTGTTTTTAAGGGTGTTGATTATGAGCGAGACTTCAATTGGGTTGGTAGGAGCTAGGAATAGCGTATTAGGGTAGGTGTTTGTGAGGTAGTCTGTTGGACGGGTGTTTGAGCTTGGGATTTTACTCGCTAGATTCTTTCCTATGGTGGAGAAGAAAACATTAAGTCTGTTTGCTGTCTCAGTAGGTAGAGTAGGGGTTCATCTGCTCTTGATAATTTGATGGTGTTGTTTTTCGCTATCTTATTATTTCCTAGAATTGCAGATAGGGTCTTCCAGGTCTTTTTCATATCACCTTTTATGTTCTGGAGTCTGTTCTCATAATACAATTTTTTGATCTCCTTATCAGGCTGGTAAGGGTTGATGAGTAGCGTTTGGATTGTTCTCTGGTTATTAGACCCTTCTGTATTGTTTTTCATATTGGTGCCTTTTGTTAATGGATTTAAGGATGCTGGGTGTTAGCCAGGGATTGTTAAGTCTCTTAGCTGTGATCTGTTTAGTTTTTTAGGGCAATGTTTGTTATAGAGGTGGTGGGTTTTGTTAAGGAAATTCTTGATGCATTCATTAGTATCTGTATATGTTTCTAACTCATTATGCCAGTCAATGTTAATCATAGCTGTTATAAAGTTATTTACAGCTGACTCATTATGTAGTCTGAAGGTAACTTTTGTAATATCTAGGGGCAATTTACCAAGATTAGTTATGAGAAAGGTCGGATAGTGGTCTGTGGTGTTGTCTGTGATGATGCCTGATTTTAGAGGGGCTATAGTATTAGTCCAGATGTGGTCTAGTAGTGAGGTACTAGTCTCGGAGATTCTTGTAGGTTTTGATATTGTTGGTAGTAACAAGCAGTTGCTCATAGTGTTTGTGAATTCTGTTACTTGTGGGTCCTGGTCATGTAGGAGATTTATATTGAAGTCTCCTGTGAGCAGCAAATGGTCTTTGTTCATGTGTGCATCAGTTATTAGGTTACCTAGTTTTTCACTAAATTGGTGAATGTTTGACTGTGGTAATCTGTAGATGTTTATCACTGTGAGGGGTTTTTGCAGGTCTTTTGATTTAAATTTAGCTATAATATATGCTGTTCTTAGGTTTGCTAGGCGCCCGTATGCTGCAGCAGTTAATTGGTTGATGTGCGCCTCAGATGTGCCTGGTGTTATACTCACCCCAAGATCTTTTTCCTTGATTGAGGTTTGTAGTCTCTGGCCCCCTATACTGTACTCCGTCTGCGGTCTTCTTTGCCCTTCCCCAATCTTCATGACTTTGCACTTGGTGGGGTTAAACTCCAGGAGTCAATTGCTGGACCAGGCTTGCAGCCTGTCCAGGTCCCTTTGTAGTTCTGCCTGGTCCTCGTCCGATTGAATTCTTCTCATCAACTTCACATCATCTGCAAACAGGGACACTTCTGAGTCTATTCCTTCCATCATGTTGTTCACAAATACCAGAAACAGCACTGGTCCTAGGACTGACCCCTGTGGAACCCCACTCGTCACCGGCGCCCACTCTGACACCTCGCCACATACCATGACTCGCTGCTGTCTTCCTGACAGGTATTCCCTGATCCATTGCAGTGCCTTCCCTGTTATCCCTGCCTGGTCCTCCAGCTTTTGCACTAATCTCTTGTGTGGAACTGTGTCAAATGCCTTCTTACAGTCCAAGAAAATGCAATTTACCCACCCCTCTCTCTCTTGTCTTACTGCTGTCACCCTATCACCTTGTTGGGTTTGGGTGAGAGAAGACATAAGTAGTGTCATTTGGAAATAAAATGGGTTTAAGGAGTTTAGATGCATTTGTGAGGTCACTGATGTAAATGAGAAAAAGAAGTGGGCCAAAGACTCCCCTGTGGGACTCCAACAAGAACTGCTTGTGTAGTGGAGTTAGCTCAATTTGTGTATACATACTGGGTTCTATTGCTAAGATCTTAGGTATTCAAGAGTGTGTTCTCTGACCCTGTAATGTTAAAGTTTTTGGTGCAATAGGCCATGGTCAACTGTATCAAAAGCTTTTCGTAAGTCTATGAAAAGTCCCAGGGAAAATTCATTTTTTTCGAGTGCTGAATATATTAGCTCAAGCATATGTATACTAATTGCATCATTAGTACTTTTTTTTTTATCTGAATCCAAACTGACAGGGGTTGAGTATGTTGTAGAATACTAAGTAGGAATAGACTTGTGAATTAATTTTTTGAAGATTTTAGATAGTAGGGGCAAGCTTGTTATAGACCTTTTAATGTATTAGCCACCTAAGCTTGGGCCTAACGCCTTAGCCATACAAAGGACCTACCAGTTATTGAAGCAAAAATAAATAGCTTTCATAAAATATTTGTGGTATGCACAATATAATATCAAATTATGAGTATACAATCATTTCATTCCTTATGAACTTTTATGGTTTTGTAACTTATTGGGGCCTCACCTCAAACACTGCCCTGGCCAAGGACCCCACAAAACCTTAATCCACTCCAGATATGTGTGATGTCAAGTAGTAAGGCTTTGAAGAAATGCTACCAAGAATATGATAAATACTTTTATTTGAAGGAGAAAACTGCATGTAAAATAATTATTCATTTACATATACTGTACATATATCCTTGCACTTTATCAAGGAGTTCTGTAACTTAAAAAAAAAAAAAAGATCAATCAGTATCAATCATCATTCATTTCTTGCATCCTCACAAGTATTAACTTAAAAACAAAGTTATAAAGCTTTTTCAAGTAATAAATATTTTTCTGAAGTTTAACTATATTCAAAGTGCAAGGCTGACTTCAAGAAAGTTGAGCCCATCTTAAAATTAAGCAACAATAAAAACTAAATATGTATACAGTTTACTTACAAGATAAATAACTGATATTTATAACTTCATATACTTTAAATTAACTTACCTGCAATGAAAGCTACAAAATGTTCTAGCTTAAAAATACAAGTACAGTATTATCAACCATTACTTGTGAAGTTGGATCACTAGAATAGTCAACCATACAGAAAACTTAAAAAGTAAACTTACACTGTAGTGGTAACTTCATGGATGTACAGTTGAACAACTAAACTGCAACTTTAGTATACAGTAGTGTATACTAAATAGGTTTGAGTTCAATACATTTAAAGTATGACTTTCAGTAAACAACACTGCCATCTACAATCTCCTTGAGTATGTAGTCAGCAGGACGGATCTAGGAACAGGACTTCAGGAAGCAGGTGTGCATAATATAGTACATATAAGGAGATAGAATTTTTGTTAGTTTCAATGGTTTATCAGACTGAAGATACCAAATGTAGCATTCTTATGACATTTGCATTTAATGCTATTCTGTAATAAAGTATATATTACTACTGTACCTATCCTTTTTTTTGAAGTACTTAATTCAAACTATTATTTTCTATGTATATCTGGTTAGATGTTTCATAGTTTTCACCAGTGAGTTTTTTTTTTTGATGTTTTAATTGATTTACTAACAGCTGCTTTAATTAAAACAAACATTTTTAAACAAAATATTTTACCATGAAAAACTGCAATGTTAATTATTTTGTCCATTAAATGGGTGAATTATGGTACAGTAATTAATATATTGAATATACAGTAGTATATGCCAAAAGGTAGTTACTGTACTGTATATTCCTTAATATAAATATACTTATCTAAGCTTATGTTTTCCACACACCAAGTATTTATTTACAAAATGAAGCTATGATTTTTTTTTTTTTGCTGTTTTTTAAAATATTGTTACAGTATTTCAATCGATTTTTCATGTTTATTGTGGAATATTCATTAAAATCAACTTAATTTGATATCCAACATTTCTTTTGTTTCTATATTATTACTAGTACTACAGCCTGCAATAATGATGCAAGGAAAATTTTATAAAAAATAATCAAAATCAGCAATTAAATATGAATAAGGTGAGAATCCTTCGTATGTCTGTTTGGTAACTGCCAAATGGATATATAATTTTCAAAAATTTAACTGCTTCACTGCTTACAGGGTTTACTAAAATGGGCTAACTAGCACTACAACTACTGAGAGGTAGATGTCCATGCAAGTGAATGGAGGCTGGGCTAAGATGATTCAAAAAGAGTACGACTTGGGTCTAGGTGTTGGAATGTGGGCACTAATCTGATGTTACTGGGTGAATAAGCATATTTGCTGATTAATAGAATTGTTAAAGTGGAGGAAGGGTTTAAACTGCTGACAAATAAGTTAGGTTCATGAGAAAAATGACTAACTACTAATACATACAGGGACGGGCTGTCAGTAGTCTCCATACTGGGCTGTACAACAGCAAGGCAAATTTTAATTTGGACCAGTATTATCACCCTTTACTTACCAGTATGCAAGTTTTGCAATTTTGTGTATAACAGCAATAAACTTTGATGATTTTTGTAAAAAAAAAATTTAGATTGGCAAAAAAAAAAAAAAAAAGTTGCTTCCATATTGTACGACTCTGGAAAGAATGATGGGTGATCATCCAGGTGCCTGTGAAAATTGTCCTCCCCCCAAAAGGGCCACTGTGTGTTTCAGTACGAGGTCTCAAGGTACGAGGGGGCTGTACACCAGTGTATGAACCAACTGGTGCAAGTATTTTGTCTATATCACAAACAGCACAGATTAATTTCTTAATGAGTCACTCATTTAATAATCTGACTTATTACTAAAGTAAATACTGTACAGGTATTTCCTAATTCAAATTATATATACTGTAGCATAAATAGCACCATCTACTTAATGCCTAATATAACAATTTTTCCAAAGTGTTTTTTTTTTCAACTTTCTAGCTTGCAGTCAAAAAAACGTTTTGAACAAGCCATTCCACAATATTCATTGACGCTTCTTTCCAAGCTACATTTATCTTGATTGTGGTACAGTATATACATACATCAATTTCTCTTTCGACTTACAATACCAGGAAATGTATTTACCATGGTTTCCAGGATCACAGAATAATCAATCCTAGCCACTTAATGAACACACTGCTATATCTTTTGCACAACCATGAAGTGCACTTGTAGCATACTGAAGTCTATGCTACTAAAGAACACACTGTCTTGCTAACCAATAAACATAACACTTATTTGAGCATGTAGCTTCCAGATGCACGACAGATGTTTATCAAATAACATCTGGAAAAGCAGCAGAAGTATTTCCTCTTGGAGGGAGGTCAGGGGACCAGAATGGCCATCACAACCATGAATGTATAAGACACATCAGAATCAAAATGGCTACCACCTTTTGATGGTGGATTTGTAGGTGGTATTTTGGTAAGGATGAGGTGAACATGATAGGTGATGCTGCTGAGCATGATGGGTGGGGCTGATGTTGCCCAAGGCTATGGGGGTCAGAAGCGAAACTCTCTGAAATCTGGGTGACTATTTGATGTGCGTGTGGAGTGGCGAAAAGGCGGGGCAGCCATTGCTGAACCAGATGAGGCATTTGTGGAACGGTTACGTCTGCTGGAGAAACGACCAGGTCTTTTGGGTACTCGTGGAAGGGACCAGGGTTTACTCTTATGCATCCAAGAGTGAGAAGACATTTCTTTTTGAACAGCTCCCCGAGTACCTGTATGGTGATCTCCATCCATTAATGACCTGGAAGACAGTGCAAATGAAGTTTGAGGAATATCAAGTGTGTTTCGGGTTGATGGTGGTTGTGAAGGGGCAATGCTCACATGTGGGCCACCTAATCTTTTGCAGTTTAGATGATCAAGGAGGTGCGAGCTGGGCAAAACAGGGCCTGAGACTGTGTGTGCAGGGCGAGTGTATGGGCTGGGTAGAGGCAGACGTTGCAGACCAGTGTAAGCTGTAGCTGCCACAGCTAAGAAAGAATCAGACTGTGGTTGGCATTTAGGAGATGATTCTGTTGTTTTGGGAAGGGTATGACACGGTGAAGGTTGATGGCTTCCCTCACATGCACAGGTCCTTCCAGCACGACAGCCACGTACCCGCAGCGTCATCTCCACCCCAGTAAGGCACGGACACGGGCACCCTTGGGCACCCGGGGCCATCTGCAACAAATAGTAATAAATATTCCATCTGCACAAGTTAATTGCAAAACAAATAATGGATCCTGAAAATGTTTAAAAGATACAACAAAAATCATCTATAAATTAATAACAATATTAAAACTGTTTACCATGGATTTTTTTGGTAGTAGTTAAGTCAGTCATTAAAACTATACCAGCAATAAATAAATAAACATGGGCTATTCATAATCAGTTTGGTGCAGTAAACTTGTAGTGAGAGTGTACAGCAAAGTCGTCTTAGGAATGACAAAGAAGCTGCAGACCTACTGTATATAGTTAATAGAGGCAGAAGATTTAAGCCATTTTTTCTTTTAGTGGGAGGGTCTACTTATTCTTGAGTAACATATTCGATAAGTTGACCAGAACATAAAGCACTGTAGTAGGTCTTACTGGCCACTCATCTACAACTCAACTGCTAAGAAAACACACGCATTGCAGAATAAGCTTTTACCAGAAAGTTTTGCTCTGTGTAGAGATTTATCAAATTATACAGAAGATACTCCTGGTGTGTGATGATCAGTTACCATTTTGTCCTAGGCACATGTCGATTAGACACTAGGCCTGTTGTATGTGTGTGTGTGTGTAACGAAACACTTCGAAATGTTTCGGCCCCGCCGGGAATTGAACCCGGGCCCTCCGTGTGTGAAGCAAGAGCGATAGCCACCATACCATCACGGCAGTGTGTGTGGATTTATGCAGGATGTGCATGTGTCAGTTATATTGAAATGTTGCTTCTTCTTCTTCTTGTAGGTTCGCCGGTATGTCCGGCCCGGGTGCTAAGCTTCAGGTTAGCATGTTTGCACAATTCTTTATCTAGGCTAAATGCACCTTGGTTATATTTCATGTTTGTCCATTAATTAAAATTGCCTCTAGACATCACATTACAATCCTGTCCCTTCGATGACAAGTTTGAAGTACAGTATTGCTATACCTGAAGTATATCTGGTGGATGTTCCGGGGGTCAACGCCCCCGCGGCCTGGTCTGTGACCAGGCCTCATGGTGGATCAAGGCCTGATCAACCAGGCTGTTACTGTTGGCCGCACGTAAACCGACATACAAACCACAGCCCGGCTGGTCAGGTACTGACTTTAGGTGCTTGTTCAGAGCCTTTTTGAAGACAGCCAGGGGTCTATTGGTAATCTCCATTATGTATACTGGGAGGCAGTTCAACAGACTTGGGCCCCTGACATAGTGTTGTCTCTTATCGTGCTAGTGGCGCCCCTGAATTTCATTGGAGGGATGTTGCATCGCCTGCCGAGTCTTTTGCTTTCGTAGGGAGTGATTTTCGTGTGCAAATTTTGTACTAATCCCTCTAGGATTTTCTAATTATATAAATATATATAATCATGTATCTCTCCCGCCTGCGTTCCAGGGAATACAAGACTAGGAACTTTAACTGTTCCCAGAAATTTAGGTGTTTTATCGTACTTATGCGTGCCGTGAAAGTTCTCTGTATATTTTTCAGGTTAGCAATTTCACCTGCCTTGAAAGGCGCTGTTAGTATGCAGCAATATTCCAGACTAGATAGAACAAGCGATCTGAAGAGTGTCATCATGGGCTTGGCATCCCTAGTTTTGAAGGTTCTCATTATCCATCTTGTCATTTTCCTAGCAGATGCGGTAGATACATTGTTGTGGTCTTTGAAAGTGAGATCCTCTGACATTATCAATTCCAGGTCTTTTACATTAGTTTTTCGCTCTATTGTGTGGTTGGAATTTGTTTTATACTCCCATATAGTTTTAATTTCATCACGTTTTCCATATCGGAATAATTGAAATTACTCTTCATTGAACTTCATATTGTTTTCTGCAGCCCATTTAAAGATTTGGTTGATGTCCGCCTGGAATCTTGCACTCTTCGATAGAGGACACTGTCATGCAAATTTGGGTGTCATATGTAAAGGAAGACACGGTGCTGTGGCTTACATCCCTGTCTATGTCAGATATGAGGATGAAGAACAGGATGGGGGCGAGTACTGTGTCTTGGGGAACAGAGCTTTTCACAGTAGCCTCCTCGGACTTTACTCTGTTTACTACGACTTTGTATTATATTTCTTAGGAACTTATAGATCCATCTACCAACTTTTCCTGTTATTCCATTTTGTGCACCATTACACCATGGTCAAACTTGTCGAAGGCTTTCGCAAAGTCTGTGTATACTACAACTGTGTTTTGTTTGTCTTCTAGAGCATCCAGGACCTCATCATAGTGTTCCAGTAGTTGGGACAGGAAGGAGCGACCTGCTCTAAACCCATGTTGCCCTGGGTTGTGTAACTGATGGGTATCTAGATGAGTGGCGATCTAGCTTCTTAGAACCCTTTCAAAGACTTTTATGATATGGGATGTTAGACCGATGGTATGTTACAGACCGACAGCTCTATCATCCTATATCATAAAAATCTTTAAAAGGGTTTTAAGAAGCAAGATCGCCACCCATCTAGATACCCATCAGTTACACAACCCAGGGCAGCATGGGTTTAGAGCAGGTCGCTCCTGTCTGTCCCAGCTACTGGACTACTATGACAAGGTCCTGGATGCTCTAGAAGACAAACAAAATGCAGATGTAATATACACATACTTTACAAAAGCCTTTGACAAGTGTGACCATGGTGTAATAGCACACAAAATACGTGATAATGTAATAACAGGAAAAGTTGGTAGATGGATCTATAATTTCCTAACAAATAGAATACAAAGTAAAGTCTGAGGCGGCTATGGTGAAAAGCTCTGTTCCTCAAGGCACAATACTCGCTCCCATCTTGTTCCTCATCTTCATATCTGACACAGACAGGGATATTAGCCACCGCGCCGTGTCTTCTTTTGCAGATGACACCCGAATTTGCATGAAAGTGTCCTCCATTGAAGACACCGCAAGACTCCAAGCAGACATCAACCAAATCTTTAAATAGGCCTCAGAAAACAATATGAAATTCAATGATGAGAAATTTCAATTACTCCGATATGGAAAACATGAGGAAATTAAAACTACATCGGAGTATAAAACAAATTCTAACCACACAGAGCAAAAAACTAATGTAAAAGACCTGGGAGTGATCATGTCGAAAGATCTCACCTTCAAAGACCATATCATTGTACCAATCACATCTGCTAGAAAAATGACAGGATGGATAATGAGAACCTTCAAAACTAGGGATGCCAAGCCCATGGTGACACTCTTCAAGTCGCTTGTTCTCTCTAGGTTGGAATATTGCTGCACACTAACGGCACCTTTCAAGTACATTTTCTAAATGTACAGAGAACCTTCAGGGCACACATAACTGCGATAAAACACCTCAATTACTGGGAAATCTTGAAGTTCCTAAACCTGTACTCCCTAGAATGCAGGCGGGAGAGATACATGATCATATACACTTGGAAAATCCTAGAGGGATTAGTACGAAACTTCCACACGAAAATCACTCCCTATGAAAGCAAAAGACTCAGCAGACGATGCAACATCCCCCCAATGAAAAGCAGGGGTGCCACTAGCACGATAAGAGACAACACAATAAGTGTCAGGGGCCCAAGACTATTCAACTGCCTCCCAGCATACATAAGGGGGATTACCAACAGACCCCTGGCTGTCTTCAAGCAGGCACTGGACAGACACCTAAAGTCAGTACCTGACCAGCCGGGCTGTTGTTCGTACGTCGGTATACGTGCGGCCAACAGTAACAGCCTGGTTGATCAGGCCCTGATCCACCATGAAACCTGGTCACAGACCGGGCCGCGGAGGCGTTGACCCCCGGAACCCTCTTCTCCAGGTATCAGTCTGTAGTTCTTAGCTATTGCTTTACTGCCCCCTTTATGGAGTGGGGCTATGTTTTTAGCGACTGTGGGATGACCCCTGTGTCCAAGCTTCCTCTCCATAGAATGCTAAAAGCATGTGATAGGCTTCTTGCAGTTCTTGAACATGGAGTTCCATGAGTCTGGGCCTGGGGTAGAGTGCATGGGCATGTTATTTATCGCCTTTTTGAAGTCAAGTCAGATAAGTTTGAATCTACCAAATTCTGAGTCTCGGTCATAAAAAGTTCATTTAGGTCTTCGACTCTTAGTCTGGCTAGCAGCTCACTAAAAACTGAGTCATACTGAGACTTGAGTAACTCACTTATTTCCTTGCTGTCATCTGTGTAGGACCCATCTCCTCTGAGTAGGGGCCCAATATTGGTTGTTGTTCTCGACTTAGATTTGGCATAAGAAAAGAATATTATGGGTTTCTTTCAATTTCATTTATTACTTTCAGTTCTTCCCGCATTTCTTGTCTCCTGTAAGATTCCTTTAGCTTAAGTTCTATATTTACTATTTCTCTGACCAGTGCCTTCCTTAGTATTACAGATATATTGTCCTCTTTCAGCCGCTCTGTGATTCTTCGCCTTCGCCTGTATAGGGAGCGCCTCTCTCTCTCTTTCTAGTTTACATCTTCTCTTCCTTTTCCTTAAAAGAATATGCCTTGGGCATACCTCGAGTGCCACAGTTAATTTTTTCTAGACATAGGTTTGGATCCATGTTGCTTAGGATATCTTCCCAGCTTATTTCATTTAGGACATGGTTATCTTGGTCCCACCATATGTTTTTGTTATTGAAGTTGAATTTGGTGAAGGCTCCCTCGTGACTGATAACATTTTATTGGTCTGCCCCCCGCATACATGTCTGTACTTCTATTATGATGTGATCCGAGTATATTGTTTTCCATATGGTAATATTTCGCATCAGATCATCATTGTTAATGAAGATGAGGTCCAGTGTATTCTCCAATCTTGTTGGATCTATTATTTGCTGGTTTAAGGTGAATTTTGTGTAGAGATTTAATAGCTCGTGTGTGTGTGTGTGTGTGTGTGTGTGTGTTGTGTGTGTGTGCGCGCGCGCGCGAATTTTCATTTGAGCTGCCTCCTGGTGTTATCTGCTACAGCATTATTTGCTACATTCCTCCATTTTAGGTGTCTTAGGTTTAAATCCCCCAGTAGCAAGATGTTTGGGGCAGGAGCTGGAATATTTTCCAGACAGTGGTTGATTTTCAAAAGCTGTTCCTGGAATTTTTGGGAAATTACATCCGGAGGCTTGTATACAACCACAATGACCAGGTTTTACTTCTCGATCTTTACTGTCTGGAGATTACCTGGAGAGGGTTTCGGGGGTCAACGCCCCTGCGGCTCGGTCTGAGACCAGGCCTCATGGTGGATCAGGGTCTGATCAACCAGGCTGTTACTGCTGGCCGCACGCAAATTGACGTACGAACCACAGCCTGGTTGGTCAGGTACTGACTTTAGGTGCCTGTCCAGTGCCTTCTTGAAGACAGCCAGGGGTCTATTGGTAATCCCCCTTATGTATGCTGGGAGGCAGTTGAACAGTCTTGGGCCCCTGACACTTTGTATGTCGTTATCATGTCTCCCCTAACCCTCCTGTCCTCCAGTGTCGTCAGGCCGATTTCCCTTAACCTTTCTTCGTAGGACATTCCCCTTAGCTCTGGAACTAGCCTTGTTGCAAACCTTTGCACATTCTCTAATTTCTTGACGTGCTTGACCAGGCGTGGGTTCCAAACTGGTGCTGCATACTCCAGTAAGGGCCTGACGTACACGGTGTACAGTGTCTTGAACGATTCCTTACTGAGGTATCGGAACGCTATTCTCAGGTTTGCCAGGCGCTCATATGCAGCAGCAGTTATCTGGTTGATGTGTGCTTCCGGATACGTGTTCGGTATTATACTCACCCCAAGATCTTTCTCCTTGAGTGAGGTTTGCAGTCTTTGGCCACCTAGCCTATACTCTGTCTGCGGTCTTCCTTGCCATTCCCAGATCTTCATGACTTTGCATTTGGCGGGGTTAAATTCGAGTAGGCAGTTGCTGGACCACGTGTCCAGGTCTCTTTGTAGTCCTGCTTGATCCTCATCTGATTTAATTCTCCTTATTAACTTCACATCTGCAAACAGGGACACTTCTGAGTCTATCCCTTCAGTCATGTCATTCACATATACCAAAAACAGCACTGGTTCTAGGACTGACCCCTGTGGAACCCCGCTCGTCACAGACGCCCATTGTGATACCTTATCTCGTACCATGACTCGTTGTTGCCTCCCTGTCAGGTATTCTCTGGTCCACTGCAGTACCCTTCCTGTTATACGTGCCTGATCCTCTAGCTTCTGCACTAATCTCTTGAGGAACTGTGTCGAAGGCCTTCTTGCAGTCCAAGAAAATGCAATCACCCCACCCCTCTTTCTCGTGTCTTACTTCTGTTACCTTGTCATAAAACTCCAGGTTTGTGACACAGGATTTGCCTTCCATGAACCTGTGCTGGTTGTCGTTTATAATCTTGTTCCGTTCCAGGTGCTCTACCACTCTCCTCCTGTTGTGTGTTTGTGTGTACTCACCTAATTGTACTCGCCTAATTGTGGTTTCAGGGGTCGAGACTCAGCTCCTGGCCCCGCCTCTTCACTGTCCGCTACTGGGTCACTTCTCTCCCTGCTCCATGAGTTTTATCATACCTCGTCTTAAAGCTATGTATGGATCCTGCCTCCACTACATCATTTGCTAGACTATTCCACTTCCTGACTACTCTATGGCTGAAGAAATGCTTCCTAACATCCTTTGACTCATCTGGATCTTCAAATTCCAATTGTGCCCCTTTGTTTCTGTGTTCCCTCTCTGGAACATCCTGTCACTGTCTACCTTGTCGATTCCCCGCAGTTTTTTGTATGTCGTTATCATGTTGTCTCTAACCCTCCTGTCCTCCAGTGTTGTCAGGCCGATTTCCCTTAACCTTTCTTCGTAGGACATTCCCCTGAACTCTGAAACTAACCTTGTCGCAAACCTTTGCACTTTCTCTAATTTCTTGACGTGCTTGACCAGGTGTGGGTTCCAGACTGGTGCTGCATACTCTAGTATGGGCCTGACGTACACGGTGTACAGTGTCTTGAACGATTCCTTATTAATGTATCGGAACGCTAATCTTAGGTTTGCCAGTCTCCCACAAGCTGCCGCAGTTATCTGGTTTATGTGTGCTTCCGGAGACGTGCTTGGTGTTATACTCACCCCAAGGTCTTTCTCTTTTAACGAGGTTTGTAGTCTTTGTCCACCTAGCATGTACTCTCTCTGCGGTCTTCTTGACTGGCGGGATTAAATTCGAGAAGCCAGTTGCTGGACCAGGTGTCCAGCATGTCCAGATCTCTCGTGTGTGTGTGTGTGTGTGTGTGTGTGTGTGTGTGCGCGCACGCGCTTTCATTTCTATTAACAATGTGGCACCCTGGGTAGAGTCGTCAACTATAAATAATTAAGGCTTCTAGAGTTGTTACAGAAAATATTCACTCTTAAATGCATCATGTAATTAATTACTTTGGTTAAAAATATCTGCCTGTCTGTGAAGACACGAAGAGTTAGGCACTGTCATTCATTTTAGATGCTCAGTGGCAGACAAGCAGCAAGCCTCACTAATTTTAGAGGCGGCCAAGCAAAACCAATTACACAGCAGTAAAAGAACATACGACTGAAGAAGTACAGCGGTAGGCATTAAAATTGGCAAACATGATTTAAGGACACCTTGATAATGCTCAAGAGAAACACCTAGGACAAACGAGCTATACCTGGAGTTTACCTGGAGAGTGTTCCAGGAGTCAACGCCCCTGCGGCCCGGTCTGTGACCAGGCCTCATGTTGGATCAGAGCCTGATCAACCAGGCTGTTACTGCTGGCCGTACGCAGTCCAACGTACGAACCACAGCCTGATTGGTCAGGCACCGACTTTAAGTGCCTGTCCAGTGCCTGCTTGAAGACAGCCAGGGGTCTATTGGTAATCCCCCTTATGTATGCTGGGAGGCAGTTGAACAGTCTTGGGCCCCTGACACTTATTGTGTTGTCTCTCAACGTGCTAGTGACACCCCTGCTTTTCATTGGGGGGATGTTACATCGCCTGCCGAGTCTTTTGCTTTCGTACGGAGTGACACTCGTGTGCAAGTTTGGTACTAATCCCTCTAAGATTTTCCAAGTGTATATAATAATGTATCTCTCCCGCCTGCGTTCCAGAGAGTACAGGTTTAGGAACTTCAAGCGTTCCCAGTAATTGAGGTGGTTTATTGCAGTTATGCGTGCCGTGAAGGTTCTCTGTACATTTTCTAGGTCAGCAATTTCACCTGCCTTGAAAGGTGCAGTTAGTGTGCAGCAATATTCCAGCCTAGATAGAACAAGCGACCTGAAAAGTGTCAACATGGGCTTGGCATCCCTGGTTTTGAAGGTTCTCATTATCCATCCTGTCATTTTTCTGGCAGATGCGATTGCTACAGTGTTATGGTCCTTGAAGGTGAGATCCTCTGTCATGATCACTCCCAGGTTTTTGATGTTAGTTTTTCGCTCTATTGTGTGGTTGGAATTTGTTTTATACTCCGATGAGATTTTAATTTCCTCACGTTTTCCATATCGGAGTAATTGAAACTTCTCATCATTGAACTTCATATTGTTTTCTGCAGCCCATTTAAAGATTTGGTTGATGTCTGCTTGGAGTCTTGCAGTGTCTTCAATGGTCGACACTGTCATGCAGATTCGGGTGTCATCTGCAAAGGAAGACACGGCACTGTGGCTGATATCCCTGTCTATGTCTGATATGAGGATGAGGAACAGGATGGGAGCGAGTACTGTGCCTTGTGGAACAGAGCTTTTCACCGTTGCCGCCTCAGACTTTACTCTGTTGACTACTACTCTTTGTGTTCTACTTGTTAGGAAATTATAGATCCATCTACCAACTTTTCCTGTTATTCCTTTATCACGCATTTTGTGTGCTATCACACCATGGTCACACTTATCAAAGGCTTTTGCAAAGTCTGTGTATATAACATCTGCATTCTGTTTGTCTTCTAGAGCATCCAGGACCTTGTCGTAGTGGCCCAGTAGTTGGGACAGACAGGAGCGACCTGCTCTAAACCCGTGCTGCCCTGGGTTGTGTAATTGATGGTTGTCTAGATGAGTGGCGATCTTGCTTCTTAGAACCCTTTCAAAGATTTTTATGATATGTTACGTTAGCGCTATTGGTCTGTAGATCTTTGCTATTGCTTTACTGCCGCCTTTGTGGAGTGGGGCTATGTCTATGTCAAAGAAATCACAAACCACGGAAAGTATGGGGATTGAACTCGTGGCAAGTGAGTCGTAAAATCCCCAGGCCAGTGCGTAAGTCACTGGACCAGCTGGCTATGATAACATTCATCCAACTAGGTATATTTATACACCATTGGGAGGTTAGCATGGGTCCACAGTGACCACAAATACAAGTTTTTACAGACGAATCTCCTACCAGAGTGGCTGTGGCGGAATCTAGCTCAAGTCCCTTCAAAGCCGCCATCATGACTCACGAAATCGTAATGATACGATTGCAAACAAACCACGGGTCCAATCCCCGCCCGTTCCGTGGCTTGTTTACAGTCGTGTTATTACAATTCCGTGAGTCAAAGAAACCACATTTGAAGACCAGATTACTATTACTATTATTTTATTTACAAAAGGCCTTAACCCCGTATAGGTCACAAAGCGCTGCAAGGCTGAAAGAAGTTATCAACAAAGGAATATAGTTGACAGAATAAGCAAGGAAAGTCCGAGTTTGCATAGCAAATCAATTTCCGTCAAGAAAGTCATAGTGGCTGCGTTGAAGGTGGGGCTTTTCGAAAGGAGAGTAGGCAGTGAGTGCCCAGTCAGTGAAAAGGAAAGAGGAAATTAATTCTGCGTACTTTTTAATAAAAATGGTACAATCAAAAGGTGTTTGACGGTCACGAAACCTAGCAAATTTGAGAAGCACCTGGAGCCTTCACCATGTGATAGTTATGTACAGTCGTGCGGCCACTACACACTGACACAAGAAGTTTCTCAAATGCGACAACGATGAAAAACAACTCCAAGAACTTAATGATGACTTCAGCAAAACAGATCGTTGTCCTCTAACCCGGATAAATGTCTCCTGAATGCTTCGAGACAAAATTGGAAAATAATCTTAAAAGGGACGTTCATTCCTTTGAAAACCACAATGGCCAGGGACACAACAAAAAATGTCTTTATGCTTGCTGAAGAGGCGACACGGCCAGCCTTGAATGCGAAAGATGATAGGATGCAATGAATCAAAGCTCTGGAGAGCTTTATAAAGCACTGAGTCATCAGAAAACTACCAATACCTATATATACTTGTAACTTGCAACGAAATAAAAATATTATTATTATTAATTTGTATTGATAAAGCCACTGGATTTCGAAACGTCTACAATAAAGATACCCAGATGTTGCACATGTGTCTAATTTTCAGTCTAAAGCATTAGATTCCAGGAGGGACCGAAGAAAGTCGGGAGACAGGTGTGACCCACGGGAGAGCTGGACAAGGTGACGTACTACTTCCGTTCCAACTTTAACTGGATCTACTAATTCTTTACCAGTAATGGCGAGGACCAGATGCGAGTACTTGCCTAAACACAAAGGCACAATACAGTGACTGGAACAATACACAAATAACCCACACATAGGAGAGAGAAGCCTTCGACGACGTTTCGGTCCGACTTGTGTGGAGTACTTGTCTCCCGTATCCGCACTTTTTTTCCACCATACTGGACACCTCTATCTTATCTTGTAAGATAAGATTCGATTTGTTCGGATTTTTAACCCAGAGGGTTAGCCACCCAGGAGAACCCAAGAAAGTCAGTGCGTCATCTAGGACTGTCTTATTTCCATTGTGATCCTTCAATATTGTCTCCCAGGCTGCGACCCACACCAGTCGACTAACACCCAGGTACCTGCTTACTGCTAGGTGAACAGGGACATCAACGTTGGACACGTTTACACGCGGCCGGGGAATGAACCACGGACACTGTGTGTGAAGCGAGGACGTTGCCTACCAAGCCACCTTCTCAAGAACATTCTCCTTTTTTAAAGTGTGTCCTTATTGAAGCGAAGGTATCTTCCACTAAATCTTAGTCTACCATCTCCTAATCCTTTCCCATATTACATTAGCAGAATAATAGCTTGTTAATCCCCAGAAAACCTACTTTCCCCAATGCCCTCTAGCCCCAGAATGCAAAGTTCTTCCCCAGAATACATTTTTCACACACTCCTGGTGAAGTTAGTGTGTTCGGCATTAAGCTTAGTTTCTGGACGAGGGTCATTAAGGGTGCAATTTATCCGTACACTAAAATGAAGAATACACTGATACTTAAAAATAAGGCAAACTCTTCTATATATACAGCTGACAGCTGTACAGGTGTATGTACGTATGTCCGTCTGTGTGTGTCTCTCACCTGCTAGACATCATCATGCTCGTGCAGTAGGGGTCGAGAGGCAGGTGCGTCTTGCGAGGCGTCACAGGAGGAGTGTGGGCAGGCGTGTAGGTCCAGAGCACACGACCCCCCACCCAAGCCAGTCGCTGACGTTGGTGTCATAGGCGTCAGGGGAGACATAGGGGTGACAGGCGTCAGGGGCGTCACTGTAAACAATGATTTCAAGGTAAATTTCGGGCTTAAACATGTGTTAAATCGTAGGTAAAGAGTGACGCTAACTACTGCAGCAAGAGCTGCTAGAATGACCAGTGTGTCACCGTACGCGTGACACACAACTATTATTCTTGCTGGTCTTACGCTTCTGACTCCAGGCTCAGGATAATCACTACCTTGACTACAGCACTACCATGGCACAAGACTAATGCAGGCTCCACAAATATACTGAAACTTTACGGACTCTAATAACAAAACTCGTGAGCCATAAGATTTCGCGTGTAGTTAATTTCACTTGAGGATATTGAGTGTCGCACGCAGCAAACTGGAGTGTGCATGTACAAGCAGTGATAAATAAGCTTTATACACAACGATAAAGTACACTGATCATTTTTTTTCTTTGTTTTGCAGAAAACAGTATTGTTGTGCGTGTTTATAATTATACGAATTAAAGTTACAGTAGCGCTATACATAATTTACAGGTGTTCTACAATAATACTTTAATGGCAGCGGTAACATGCGTATTATTATGCTAAATCCGCACAAGTCATACACCTCCTGGGACTGAAGCAATTAGGTTTCATCCAAGGGGAGGGAAGCTCCACTTTATCAGATCAAAAGCCTATCGCCAGCATCAAGGCAGTCCGCTCACCTTCCCACATCTCTTAATTAAAGCAGGTAACAAATGTTACAATGGACACATTTTTAACCTAGTGCTGTATTTATTGTCTGTACAAGAAGTACAAGGATAGGAGGTTCCATCCTGACAGGTGCAGGTCAGAACAGGTACCGCAAGGCCAGCAACAACTGTCAAAAAAAAATTCCCGACCTGGAGCTGTACTTTTCACTAGATATATAAAGGATGGACGAGACTGAGGTACTGTACTCAAAGTGCTGCAAATGAAAGACTATTCAGCACTTTGTACTATAACCATTCACACAACAAATATACAAGTAATAAAAATGCATAAAAAATGCTATCAAAATATTAATTAAAACAAATAAATACAGCCAAATAAGATTAAAAGCGCTGTTATATATTAAAAGGATTACTAAAACCCTTTACATGTCCCCGAGGTTTCTATAGACACTCTGTTATTATAAAAACTGCCGTATCCGGTATGGCTGTTACTGAAAAATACCAAGTCAATTTCATGTGGCAATCTGCACAGAGTAGAATTCCCCGCAAGCATGTGTCGATGGGCGGGGTGGGTGTTGTGCCCAATCCTTAACAACCGTCTTGTAGTGATGAATTTTGTGGCATAAAGAGGTCCAAAGATCAACATTCTGAAGTACACTGTACAACTAGCTGCTTGTACATAGGGTCTGTCGTCATCGCCACTACCCTATTATATATTTTTTCACTTGGGCCAGAAAATCATGAGCAAAAGACTGATGGAGAGTCCACTCTGCACAGCAGCCTTTGCCTCTCCCCTCCCGTTCATTACCAGGGGTCCCGACATGCCCAACGTACTACATACATGTGACAAACTCAAACCAAGATTTTAGTAAATGTTTACCTGTATGGTAATTTAAAAAAAAAAAGCATGGGCCTGACCGGATGCATGAGTGACCATTTGATTAAATTCATGGGTGTGCCAAAACACAACGATCAGATTAAAATCAGATCTGGTCAAGCGCCTGGTGCTATCTAAATGCCCAGGGGCGGGGAAGAGGAATCTTGTCAGTTTCTTTGTATCTTAATAAATCCATTGGTGTAGCACGAAGCACATGCTTGAGTTATGCAAGATATAAGTAAGCGATGATCTAATCAATGTACTAGATATTCATAGCAAGATTAGCCATCTAGAGAATATTACGGGAGCATAGAGGACTGAAGACGAGCCATTAGCTATCCATAGCGATAAGCTATCTAAAGTGCATTGGGTAAGCAGGCACCTGGATATAAGCCACTAGTCTATCCATAGTGAGATTAATCCTCTAAAGGCCATGAGGGAAAGGGATGGGGTATGGAGACGGACATGAGCCACTAATCAATAGTGAGATAAGAAGTCAGCTACTCAGCATTAAGGAAGCAGAGACCTGGAGATGGGCCGCAACTCTGGTGGAAGGGAACGTGTACCTTGCATCATGTTCTTCCTGGTGGGAGATGGGGGCTGCGAGTCTTCCCGATCATGCTCTGAGGGAACCACAGGTCGACACAAGGCAAAGTGGGAGAGAGAGCACATCAGTTAAACATGCTGAAGAAGATAGCTACAAGAATTAATACATAAAGAGACATAAAGCGAGACAGAAGAAACAAGAGAATGTTTTCATTTATACTTGATTTGCAAGATAATCCAGTACAAATACACACAGTGTCAGAATTTGTCTATAATCTAACCAAGCTTTTTCTTTAAGCACAGGAAAAAAACAAAACAGTTAGTGAACAATAATAAAAAAAGTAGTTTTTAAAGAAAAACTAGCACCAGCTCACGAAAGAGTCAACATGAAAAACTGGAAGTCTCCGTTCATACCGGCTGTCAACTGGAATCTCTAGTGGAGCGTCTTTAAATCAGAAGGTACAGCAGGTAGCAGGGAACTAGAAATCATTATGTACCATGTTTCAGGAAGCAATGTGTACGTCTCTTATGGTACACTGCCTCTCATCTGCAACACAGCAGCACATTTCTGAAGTGATGTTTCTCTAAACGGAAGACCTCTCTCAACCATCATATGTTCACCAATGCACCAACATATTCACTTTCAAAGTTGCGTTCCTTCTGTGGAGTCTTCAGTTTATAACTAGTTCGAGAATTGTTAGTGTTAACGAACGACATTTCGAAGCAGTCTATATGAAGTCGCTCACGACTTGATAATGGTACAATGCGGATCGAAATATCATCTAATTTTTATTTCCAATATAAGGGCTAGTTGTGAATTTTTATAGCCTGTGCATTGTGACCTATTCTTCTTGTATATCAATGGTATACAATGCCGACAAGATGATGACTTCGACACATGTGCAACGTCTTTAACTCTGTAGACGTTTCGCCATCCAGTGGCTTTATCAATACAATACATGGACATAATCTGAAGACAATGGAAGATGAGGTAATCAATCCGTCAGTCTAGGGGCAGGTGATGAACACCGTTGTCTTGAAGAATCTGAAGCACAGGCAGGAAGATTGGTGCTTATATACTGGAGTCAGATGAGGCGCATCAAAGGCATTGACACAGGTACGTGGGACTCCTCAGTGGAAGTAGGTCTTCAAGAGTCATAACCGCTGGATGTGTGGTGTGAAGGCGACGTCCTCGAGGTGATAAACAACGGAGATAAGTATCTTTCTGTATCAGGAGTGACCCAGTATATCAAAGGGCTCCCTTTTATCCGGGGCTGTGACAGACTCCACCTTGATGTATTTTACAGTACATCTATACATTATGCAGTATTTGTGTGTAGTGATTAATTACTAATGTTTACTGTTGTGACTCTTATTACAACAAGTCATACATATCTGCCTATAGTTGAGACAATGTCCAGGTCATATTCTTTTAATAACCAACATTATATTCTCTATATTTAGTTTTTAAATTTTTGTACAATGACTGAGGCAACAGGGTACAGACGCTTGATGCCGCCTTGCATCAATTACTTTCCTAAGTGGTGGGTGTGATTATGTTTTGACTCAGAGGTCATCAGCCAACAGGAATGGACGAGAGCAGTTGCTCAGTCTCCACTAACAGCCTCATACACAAACGCCTTAAAATGTCATTTTAGAAGTTCTATGCAGTCTGCTCTGAGACGAAGGGTCATCACTGAACTTCGTACATAAAATACTGATACATTTTCAAGAGCACACGTCTTACCTTACTTTACCTTGTCATGTTTGAAAATGCCGTTGTGGGGTGACCTGGGGTTTAGTCTATGGATGCATCTGTCCTGCACACACTGTCTTGGAACTGACTGACTCGTTTTGGGTGGTGTTAGTCTTTACGTATGTTTTGTGGTATGGTGTTTACTTCTGCGTTATCTGGTGTGGACTCAGGAAGAGTTTGCTTATGCATACTTAAGTAGTAAGTGGATTATAATTTACCCAGCTTTGTGGATTCAGCCTGTTCTCGGATCGAATGGTCGTTGGCTCTTGACTGCCTTACCGGTGTCTTTGGCTCTTGACTGCCTTACCGGTGTCTTTGGCTCTTGACTGCCTTACCGGTGTCTTTGGCTCTTGACTGCCTTACCGGTGTCTTTGGCTCTTGACTGCCTTACCGGTGTCTTTGGCTCTTGACTGCCTTACCGGTGTCTTTGGCTCTTGACTGCCTTACCGGTGTCTTTGGCTCTTGACTGCCTTACCGGTGTCTTTGGCTCTTGACTGCCTTACCGGTGTCTTTGGCTCTTGACTGCCTTACCGGTGTCTTTGGCTCTTGACTGCCTTACCGGTGTCTTTGGCTCTTGACTGCCTTACCGGTGTCTTTGGCTCTTGACTGCCTTACCGGTGTCTTTGGCTCTTGACTGCCTTACCGGTGTCTTTGGCTCTTGACTGCCTTACCGGTGTCTTTGGCTCTTGACTGCCTTACCGGTGTCTTTGGCTCTTGACTGCCTTACCGGTGTCTTTGGCTCTTGACTGCCTTACCGGTGTCTTTGGCTCTTGACTGCCTTACCGGTGTCTTTGGCTCTTGACTGCCTTACCGGTGTCTTTGGTTCTTGACTGCCTTACCGGTGTCCTCTGTAGACTTACTCTGACTAAATAGCACGTGGACACATGAACTATGGTGACTTGGGGTCATGTGCTAACAAGTTCTACACCTTGATACTTGTGAATATCATTTATGATTTGATTAACTAACATTTGGCATACAGATGGATAGACTTATAACTAAATATTATTTCAATTATGTACTATATTTTGACTATTTCTCACGTCGTAGACTAAATATATTTATACTAGAAGCATTTTTACTTCTTGGTTTTAAAGGCTCAAAACCGTGAGATGGTGTGTCTAGAACAAGCTCTGTTTTGGAAGTAAAGGCAAGCATGCCTCACGCTCATATTCCTGCAATATATGTGATTTAGCAACTTATATCATTCCACCACCAACTCTACTTCTGTTGCTGCTTTCTCCTCCTCCTCCTCCTCCTCCTCCACGCCCTCTTCCACGTCCACTTCCCTATATCGTAATAGAAGTGTATAATGCACACTGTTGCACTTCTCTATCGACACTACAGCTCACTCTTGTCCTCCAACCTGGTTTTATTTTTTCTTCCACCAGCTCCTCTAGACATTAGTCCACTATGCATCACTGGGCGCTTATATTAGAAAACATAGTACAGAATTTTACACACAACCCTGAATAATAAAGAATCGCGGCAGTAATAACAATCAAGATAAATTATCTTGCCACACGACCCCAGCAGTGTGCGGCATGGCTCGTGGGCCACACGACCCCAGCAGTGTGCGGCATGGCTCGTGGGCCACACGACCCCTGCAGTGTGCGGCATGGCTCGTGGGCCACACGACCCCTGCAGTGTGCGGCATGGCTCGTGGGCCACACGACCCCTGCAGTGTGCGGCATGGCTCGTGGGCCACACGACCCCTGAAGTGTGCGGCATGGCTCGTGGGCCACACGACCCAAGTGTGCGCATGGTGTGGGCGACGACCCTGGGTGGGCAGGTCGTGGGCCACACGCCCCCTGCAGTGTGCGGCATGGCTCGTGGGCCACACGACCCCAGCAGTGTGCGGCATGGCTCGTGGGCCACACGACCCCAGCAGTGTGCGGCATGGCTCGTGGGCCACACGACCCCAGCAGTGTGCGGCATGGCTCGTGGGCCACACGACCCCTGCAGTGTGCGGTATGGCTCGTGGGCCACACGACCCCTGAAGTGTGCGGCATGGCTCGTGGGCCACACGACCCCTGCAGTGTGCGGCATGGCTCGTGGGCCACACGACCCCTGAAGTGTGCGGCATGGCTCGTGGGCCACACGACCCCTGAAGTGTGCGGCATGGCTCGTGGGCCACACGACCCCTGCAGTGTGCGGCATGGCTCGTGGGCCACACGACCCCTGCAGTGTGCGGCATGGCTCGTGGGCCACACGACCCCAGCAGTGTGCGGCATGGCTCGTGGGCCACACGACCCCTGCAGTGTGCGGCATGGCTCGTGGGCCACACGACCCCAGCAGTGTGCGGCATGGCTCGTGGGCCACACGACCCCAGCAGTGTGCGGCATGGCTCGTGTGCCACACGACCCCTGAAGTGTGCGGCATGGCTCGTGTGCCACACGACCCCTGCAGTGTGCGGCATGGCTCGTGTGCCACACGACCCCTGCAGTGTGCGGCATGGCTCGCGTGCCAGTGCAGGGACTCTCTCAGGATATATAATTTAACACTAAAGTTACACGGATATGACGAAAAATTTAATGCATGTATACGGAACATTTTGAAAGTTATTTTTGCATTGGGTCTTGCAGATATCAAGTATTTTTTCAACGGTGACCTATGTGTTTAACCTTGACCTTTTCTGCTTCGAGGTGGTTCTTGTTCACGACCCTTTGTCTGCTAATGATGCATAGGCTATGCCACAGCGCAACATTATTGTTATTTAACAAGTCATAGAATGATTACGGAATTGATAAAATTAATAATATACCGATGTTAAAAACTATGCAACCAGAGCAAAATAAATACTATTTTTTGACTTGCTAGAAAAGTTACCACGACTCCTTTAGGGGTGTTTAACATCGTACACTAGTTTCATATCATTATATCACTATCTAAATAAGCATTGTTGTGACCAGAGCCACGACTCCAAGATAGGTGTCTCAGTGTCCTACTTGGATCCCAGCCACTCACCTGGTGTCGACGCCTGGCTGTTGAGTCTGTCAAGTTCCCTAGCGGAGTACAGAGGTGTGTTGACCTGGTAAGTGTTGTTGAAGAGCGAATAGTCGACGGCATATTCTCCGAGCTCCTTGTTGAAGGTCACCAGGGGCTCGAAGCGGTAACCCCACAGGATCTCGTTGGGCAGGTAGGATGACCGCGCCTGGGTGGTCATACCTGCACGAGACAAGATAAATGGTTAATGAATAAGAGTAAAGCAATTGTAAGTTAAAGGTGAGAGCTATGACGCTAGAGATGAGAGCTATAGAAGCAATCATAGCCACATCGTCACACACAGTTAATACTTAATGCTGGAGTTGAGGGTACTGACCTGTGGACTCTATTACGCCCTCCAGTATGACGACTATCTCAAATTTCTCCCGGAGCAGATCGTGGGCGGAGAGATCGTAGAGGGGCGAGTTCTCGTTGATCTTGTGCACCATTGTCATGGGCCAAATGAAGAAGATGCGGTCCTCTCCGATGTCGTAACCCACATCCAGCTCGTACTGGAAAAAGGGCAGGATCTCTCCCTCCCGGGTGACTCTCTTCCTGATGAGCTGGGCCCTCACGTGAGCCTCGATGATGTGAGACTTCCTCATGTCTCCCACGCGGAAGAGGAGACACATCTCGCCGTCACGGAGACAAAGACACGCATTGCGGGAGAATAAGAGTGTTTGCGTGCGCTTCTTGGGACGAGAGAGTTTGGCGAACACGATGCCAACCATGAAGGCCTGAGGGAGAGGCAGACACATTCAGCATTCATGCTACATATCGTTATGATAGACATCAGTGTCAACTTCCCATTTAGTCATACATGTTATATCCAATGAATAATAACAAGCAATGTTACATGAACATTCACCATTCATACTTGTATGCTACATCCAATGTAGAACTGATCTTGATCATGCTGGGCTCTCTCTACAACAAGGTTTAATTTGGTGTTACTTAGAACAAGTAATGTTTAATCTGAAGCAGTTATTTAAGAACTTTTAAATAGAGGTACATCTTTTCCTTGGTTCAGAACTTCCATATGAATAAAATTCATTTTAACTCTGGGAATGAGTATATAAAGGACACACCTGTATCATGACACCCGTGATGCTCTGAAGACACATAACAAAGATGGCCTCTGGACACTGTTCTGTGGTGTGACGGGACCCGTAGCCAATAGTATGCTGAGTCTCCACGCTGAACAAGAAACACGAAGTGAAGCTGAACACGTTCACCACACACGGCGTCCACCTGGCCAGGGAAACACAAAGTGAAACTACAGGTGTTCACGATAAGTGTCAGGGCCCCAAGACTGTTCAACTGTCTCCCAGCATACATATGGGGGATTACCAATAGATTCCTAGTTGTCTTCAAGAGGAAGCTGGACAGGCACCTAAAGTCAGTACCTGGCCAGCCGGGTTGTGGTTCGTACGTCGGTTTGCTTGCGGCCGACAGTAATAGCCTGGCTGATCAGGCCCTGATCCACCACGAGGCCTGGTCAAGGATTGGGCCGCGGGGGCATTGACCCCCGAGACACCCTCCAAGTATACTCCAGATGTTCATCACCCGTGGGGTTTACATGACAAAGGGCAAGAATCTTTACACTATCTGTAGCACGATGTAATATGCTCAATATTTCAGCTCTTGACATGCAATACAATCAATACATAGCAAAATAATCCACAAACATTCACACCTGCACTAGGTAGAGCCAGCACACCTCAAGGTTACAAGCGAGTCACATTCCCTGCACACATGTAGACAAGCCAGCACCACACTCGCCATGCTCATATCATATACATTAACAACTCAAGAAAAGTGTGGCGACTGGAACTGAAGGTAAGTCTGTTCTTAAGTTAGCAGGCAAGTGTTTTCACCACTAACCACACACGCTTCAGATTCATCCACCTATATACCTGTCTATACAGTAACATAATACACAGTAGTATAGTATACAGCAACACAAACTAGTGTGGCACTAGCACTAAAATAAAGATGACCCAAAAATATTGAACACCAACCATGATATCCCCAGTTCACTTCTTACGATGTTTTTTAAGGAGTAGAAGAGTAAATCAGGGAATGAGTTCTGCTAAATAAGAAAAAGCTCCAGTAGGGAGGGTCATTAAATGAGAAGGAGCATCTTGTAGTGCGTGGTGCAGTTCAGCACCACGCACTCTGAAGCGTCCATCACAGGGAATATCCTAAGAGTAGAGTGTGTATGGGGGCTTACTTGGATTCGTCCTGCTTGTGTGGCAGGTGTTGTTCTTGTAGGTCACCGTGGGTGTAGGCGATGAGCCACCACACTACAGCAAACACCATCCACGAGCTGATGAAAGACATGGCGAACACCAACAACGTCCACCGCCACTGTAACATCAAACACCATGTATAGATGTTTACACTCAAGACGCTTTGCTGTGTAGATATTAAGACACGCAAGAATAACACAAAACTTTCGCATATGAAATACAATAACGATGAAAAACTATAAAAGCAATTCGGGCATTTTCGTTCCAACATTTTCGAAGAGTAAAAAAACAGGAGTTTTTGTTAAGATTAAAACTATCGCCTGCAGGTAGGTCATTACACTAGTTCACTGTGCATCAAAAACACTTTAATCCCTAAATAGAGGATTAGGGTCCATTCTTAGTGTGTATACATTATGTATATACTGTAAAAAAAAGTGTGGGGGGGGAGGGTGTTTGCACATTAATGAAGATACCCAACTATTGCACATGTGTCTTAAGGGACACATGTTCATTTTTCCACTATAATCTACAATTGTGTTGTAGAGGTCTGAGCTTTGCTCAGACCTCTACAACACTAATTGTCATCAAAGATTTAATTTATACCATGAATTAAGGAAAGCTCCTGGACGTCACCTTACGAAACAAAGCAAATGTGATAGTAATTATGGACAAGGTAGATTATAGTGGAAAAATGAACATGATTCCAGACTGGGGAACTTACGTGCCTCTTAATCTTCAGGAGATGTGTGCTTCACTGCACAAAGTGTATTTTGATTTTCAAGAAAAAAATTCATGAAAGATTTTAGATCTGAAGTTCGATCCCTGGTCAGACTGAACTTCCCAAGGTACCTCTGTTTATGTGAAGAATGTCACTCAAGCCCACATTCATGGTAATCGTATTGCTTCGCGATACCGGATAGAGGTGCACGTTACTGTAAACAAATATTCTTCACGTATACAAGTATGAGGCAAAAGATCAATACTCAATAACCAAGCAAGGAAAAGGTTCACCACACGCTGGTGTTGGCAATAATGGGGCTGATTTAATAGCATAACCAATAATGGGGCTCGTTTAACAGCATTATAAGACTTCCCTGTTACTTGACAAATGACATGTCCTGACATGAACAGAAAATTTCACTGCCATACGCTGGCAGGAAAAAAAATCTTGACAATTTTTGTAAAAAAAATTTTGACTCCTAAATGGCCACCCAGGGAACTATTGTGATACTAACATCACTTTAGCACATCTTTAACACGATGGAAATACGAATACATGTTTAATTTACCATCCTTAGTGTTTGTCCATACCAGGTGGTTAATTAAACCTTCCTCATTTGTATGCTGGAGTGTTTCTAGCATAAGTTTCTCCCTTATTTACTATTTTCCATTATGAGACGGGCTGCGTACAAGCACACAAGTGTATCATCTTGCTAGCGCTGTTACTAAGTCGACAGCAATATCTGGAGCACAGAAAGATACCTATTGTGAATTTACAGAGGAAGGGAGCTGGGAAAAGGTCTGAGGGAGAAGCGGCCGCATTTGAATCCCACTAACAGTTTATTCAGCGCCAGCTCACCATCAGGTGGTTCCTCCATTATGCCCGGGTGCATGTGACCCACAGCCGCCATCGGAAATAGTTCAAGTACTGATACTGAGTTTTTATCCCATTCCAGAGCTTTTTTTTATTTTGTATCAGAACGATAGGTTCTTGACATACTGTACCCATCGTTAATACATCGTTTCCGACAAGCAATTTCGTGCTATCAACAGGAAAGTCACCAGAGCCCATACGCATATTGCCTGTGAAAAATTTGCTTTTAAGAGACTGTGAATATGGACACTAAACGTAGCCCCGCCATGGGCTTCTCTAAGACGTTAACCCCAGTATGTGGAAGATGGAGCCCTTAACACTGAGGATCGCAGGTGCAATGTGCTCCAGAACCCTTGAAGGTGACAACTTCAGTTAGTGACAATGAATGCTTCACAACAACCAGAAAGATGCTGTTAAATGGCGCATCATAGCTTCAACTGGTTGAGTGCATAGATCCAGGGTGCCAATACCAGCCGTTATAATGAAACATTTGCGCAATACATGGGCATATTTTACTATTCAGACGTTTCGCCAGTCAGTGGCTTCATCAGTCTAAGACAGAAGAGCAACAGTGTAACATGAGGAGTTCGAGATAATCAGTCTCTCATCCTGGAGATGTGTTTAGTCTATCAGTCTTGATTAAGTACAGCAAAGGCACGGATAAGGTGCTTATATACTGGAGACAGGTGATGTGAAGTAGTTGGAGGCTGCGTCACCGGTGGACAAAATCCAATAACGGAAGTAGGTCATCCCAGTAGGTTAGGCAAGCGTTATAATTATTATAATCATGGGGGAGCGCTAAACCCGTAGGATTATACAGCACACGTGGGGGGATATAGAAGGTATTCAGGCTCAATTCAGGGAACCTGAGCACAGATCCAATTCCCTAGATCAAGAGCCCCTCACCAGCGTCAAGGAACCTCTCTTGAGGGGTTAGGCAAGCGTTAAAAAATTTCTTTATCAATTATTATTATTATTATAATCAAATAGAAGCGCTAAACCACAGGGGTCATACAGCGCTGGCAAGAATGCAAAATGTTTCTGTATCAGACAGATAAAGATACCCAAGTATTGCGCAAGTGTCTCGTTCATCAACTGGTCGATTTTCTTAACCATTTATATTTTAATGTCAAGTGTTATGACTGGATGTATTACCACGGGCTCCTGCAGCTGAGTGTCCTCGACTGCCTGGTCACAACTGACACACCACAGTACGAGACTCTGGCTGATGTTGCTGAGTCTGCAACCTAAATCACCGAGTGAGAATATGACCCCAGCTTACTGCAATAACTGCATCGAAGTCTGAGGAGCCTGGTAAAGGCTTACTTTCAGACCAGTTCTGTGGTCTCTCCTGTCCAGTCACTGGGTCTTGTCTGAGTTTGTCGAGGGTTAAAGAGCCAACATTTAATTTTGTGATGGACGTATCAGCTAAGTCGCTTACCTTCTCCAATGATGAGTACTTTTTATATTCCAAATACTACTCATATACATCAGTCACATTGGCCATAAATATTTCTAATAGGATTTAGTTCATAAACTTGCCAAAATTCTAGATACAGACATTATTGTCTGCTGCAGCAGCAGCAGCAGCAGCAGCAGCGTCTGCTCAAAGCAGTCGTCTGATTTTCTAAACATGGAATTAGTAAGTTTATTCAGGTTAACACAAATACAGTTACATAGATTATCATACATAGCAGCATATGTGTAAAGAACCTAGGATAATAATAAAAAAAAGTCAGTCAGAGTGACTTATTTCCATTGGGGTTTGACTCGCTGTACTTGGGCATCATTGCTGTCACACAATGAATGTCGAACCCAGCTTGTGGTCTACCATCATTCATCTCTCTTTTATTACTATTATCATTCATACTTTTTCATATAAATTCATCTCTTAAACCTCAGTTGCTTGCTTTACTGCCACTGCTCGGTAACAAAAGCCTGCTTCTTTACCAAGAGGATCCTCTGCTTTTTTAAGCAGGTGCAGCGGCAGAGAACGGTTGGTCCCCAGGAAGTTAGTAGTAGCCTCTGCTTCTTGCGCCTCCAGGAGGATACTTTTACCTTGCTCGACATTACCAAGGTTCGCACACCCGTACTGCCTAGTAGTCAAGTTCCTACCTTGCTGCCTCTCCTCCCACTGTGTTGACAATCCTAATAGCTTCACCTTCAGCTGGGTTATGCCCTTTGTCTTGGCGCGATCTCAAGTTAAATCATTAAAAGTGGGAAGGGGAACGAAGATCACATGACACCTTCAACCATTAGCGCTTTCTCGCTATTGATTTTAATAAGTCGCTCTTTAAACAAGTCATATAACTGGAACTTGTTATCTCTCTCTCTCTCACCTCCTATATTGAATTCCCAAATTTTCAACAAGTTTCCAACACTTTTAGAATGGTAGTCTCCAGAGGATTAGATGTAAATATCTTTGGATGTGATCCTAGCATAATTTCAAGTATAATTTATTTAAATTTCGATACGGCCCTCATCTAGTGCTTAAGGCCTACCGTATACTTTAATAAGGGTACGTAATTGAAACAAAACAGCAGTAACAATAAAATTCAATTCAATATAATTTTATTTAAAAGTTATTAAATCTAATAAATAAAATTGGTTTATGGCAGCTAAGTAATTTCCTCAAATAATAATATAACAGTTAAAGTGTACGTTAGCATTATTTTAATAACCTAACTGGTAACTTAACTGGCAAGCTGTCACAAGCAAGCAGAGGCAAGTTTTCTAGAGTAGTGGCAACAACTATGGCAACTTCAGAAGCACAACTTCAGAAGCACAACTTCAGAAGCACAACTTCAGAAGCACAACTTCAGAAGCACTAATTCACAAAGAACAAGAGTCGTGTGCTGATAAATTGTTCACAGCATAGTAACTGGGTGTCACTTCCTAGCTGTCATGTGAACTATGTCAAGACAATAAAAAGGGCGTCCTTGACCTAATGACCTCTAAGTACAGTATGTCGCTGTACTTAGAGTCAGTCAGAAGAACTGGCTGACTGGAGGGACCCTAATACACACCAGCTGACTATTGCTTAGTCATACAAAGCTAGCATATAATGCAATATGTATAATTACGTTATAATATTATAAGTGACTAACAAGACTTACTGATGGAAGCAAACAACCATTGACACAGTACTGATGCCCACTCAAATGCTTACATTTTTCTATGTAACAGTGACTTAACCAACAAAAGGAGTGTATGCGAGTCGTATACAGCTGCATTGGATAAAGTTACTGCATACATAAAGACTGAGAGAACTTCAGTCCTACATGGCACAATCCATATAATCCTGTAAACCACAACAACGAAATCCCACATACCAGGAAGAATGGCAGGCAACTGACTTGGGATTATACATTTGAGTGTTTAGTCTGGCTCACACCTACATATAATTCATTTTAAGTCATGGGTGGTGCTGTTGATCATAGGAAAATAAGATAAACTCAACCAATACAAGAGCTTGAGCTATCTGCACCACTTCACCCCAGTAAGACAGAATACACTTGTCCCCGGGGAAAAAATATTATAGGTTCTCCAAGAACTGGTCTCCAGGATCATTGAAACTACGAGAGACCAAGGAGTTGTCACTTGAGCAAAGATGACTACGAGAGACCAAGGAGTTGTCACTTGAGCAAGATACTGAGAGACCAAGGAGTTGTCACTTGAGCAAAGATGACTACGAGAGACCAAGGAGTTGTCACTTGAGCAAAGATGACTACGAGAGACCAAGGAGTTGTCACTTGAGCAAAGATGACTACGAGAGACCAAGGAGTTGTCACTTGAGCAAAGATGACTACGAGAGACCAAGGAGTTGTCACTTGAGCAAAGATGACTACGAGAGACCAAGGAGTTGTCACTTGAGCAAAGATGACTACGAGAGACCAAGGAGTTGTCACTTGAGCAAAGATGACTACGAGAGACCAAGGAGTTGTCACTTGAGCAAAGATGACTACGAGAGACCAAGGAGTTGTCACTTGAGCAAAGATGACTACGAGAGACCAAGGAGTTGTCACTTGAGCAAAGATGACTACGAGAGACCAAGGAGTTGTCACTTGAGCAAAGATGAACATCTGATGTTTCCGGGATTCTCCACTGACTTCCCAGGAGCTGTGTCATATATATATATATATATATATAAAGTAAATGGAGATGGTAAGAGAAAGAACATGGTGATGCGGCCTCAAGGATGAATGAATTAGTATCACAGTACAGATGGCTCAACACACTTGCATATCTCGGCACATCTTTATATTGATTTCTTTAGCATGGAAAAGCCACTATATTGAATAACAATAAACTACCCTAAAAGAGGTCTTAAATCAACATAAATACCCTTAGCTCAAATTATTTGAAGCTTGCGTAAAATGTTACGCTAAATATAAACGTGTCGTCTAAAAGACTAGCAATACATTTAGAGATCCATATAACCTTCCCCTATATCTGCGTCTGATGATCAAGTGGACACTGCGTCTGATTTACTGCCTCTTTGATAATGACAAAACAAAAACACTTCCCGACACCTGGTGAAATCAGGC
>WNWK01014663.1:0-10000 GCA_009830355.1 Cherax destructor | reverse complement strand
GAGAGAGAGAGAGGAGAGAGGAGAGAGAGAGGAGAGAGAGAGAGAGAGAGAGAGAGAGAGAGAGAGAGAGAGAGAGAGAGAGAGAGAGGAGAGAGAGAGAGAGAGAAAAAGAGAGGGAGAGAGAGAGAGAGAGAGAAAAGGAGAGAGAGAGAGAGAAAAGAGAGGAGAGAGAGAGAGAGGAAAGAGAAGAGAGAGAGAGGAAGGAGAGAGAGAGAGGAAGAGAGAGAAGAGAGAGAGAGAGAGAGAGAGAGAGAGAGAGAGAGAGAGACATTTGTGAGAATGTTTATTAATTAATCTCTTCCAATATTTATGACAATTGTGAATAATAACAATTCACCTTAAATTTAAGGTTACTGCAAATGTTTATATATAAAATTTATAAACACTATTTGCACTTGAAAGACAAATATGTAAGAGATTTGTAGGGGCGCCCTGAGTCGTGGACATCTACAAGCTGGTTCAAGTGGACAGGTATACTATACATGGACGCAAAATGAAACGCAGAGTAGAGTGGATTTGGTTATGTTGACCTCAGAGATTCTTCAACACATCCGTCTGATGAAGAGGGTCCCTGAGGCAGAAATAAACACATCCTTCCTACTCTTATTTTGCTTCCAAGTGAGAGTTGCCTGTTCGATGGTCGATGTTTATGCGTTAAAACACTGTCCAGTGAGCTTAATATGTTGCCAGGATAACTAGCGAGACCTATTATTACAATTATCATTATTTATGTATTCATAGGGAAGTGCTAAATCCGTAGGGGTCCTTGATAATAGCCCAGGACGGGCAAAAACGTCTGGATTCCTTTTCCATTTTGAGAGTTGGTTGTGAATTGTCCCATCAGCGGTATTGTGACACTCTTCATGGTGGATAAATCTTACCAAGTGTAGTCTTGGGATTATGTCAGTGCACTCAGAGTGTGCACTCAACAACACTTACAAGAAACAACTATTTAAAAGACTGAGATAAAGATTCCATGAACGAAAAAACAAAAATCGTTTGCAGTAGACTACATAATTTAGTCCCAAGCATCAAATTCAAAATGGAATGAAATAGAACTAATGTAATGTCTTTCTTGGGGATCCACATTACTGGAAGTACTAACTTTACTTCAATGAAAACAAATATATTCTGAAAATGTTTAAAATGCACGTTTCAGCGCAGTCTGCAGCGTGTGCGTTGGCGTGGAGAATAAAGCAGTGTACACAAGTAGGCAAGACCTGCAGTTACCCATCATCTGGTTGCTTCTTACATAGACTAAATATCTGATCCCGAGTATTTTGAATGACAAACCTAATACTGTTGTATTATCATACAGGTTTCCAAGATTGCTTACCCACTCTAGTTCCTGCAAGTAAGAAATGCTAGACATTAACTTATTAGAAAGTAAAAATACAAAAACGACCACCAACTTATTTAATTATATTTAAATAAGATAGTAGCAGCCTAAACATCTCACCCTCAAAACGTAATTATGTTTAATTAATCAAGTAAAAGGCTTATTAATGTTAATCAGAAAGACGTTATTTAAATATAGGAGTCTACAAAATACCTCGCAAAATATTGTGATTTGGCATACATAGGTCAGAGGGGAGGAATTTTTAGACCACACTGAATGAATAAAAGATCAGTCAGATATGTTCAAAACAACTGATATTTTTCAGTATGTCCAGTGCTTGAACCCCATATTGACTGGGGAAAGAACTGAAATAATTCGTTACACAAAGTGCAGCAACAAAGTAGTAATATTGGTCTGCTATGACAGCAACCATCCCACCTGACTACACACTTAATACTGATCACTCAAGTGAGTTGTCACATTAGTTCAAGAATATTGTGCATGTGTGTTTTATACACACACACACATATATATATATATATATATATATATATATATATAGATATAATATATATATATATATATATATATATATATATATAATATATATATAGATATATATATATATAGATATATATATATAATATGTATATTATATATATAGATATATATATATATATAGTATATTTTATAGATTATATATATATATATGATATATATATATATAGATATATATATATATATATAATATATATATATATATATATATATATATATATATATATAGTATATATATATATATATATATATATATATATATAGTATATATATATATATATATATATATATATATATATATATATATATATATATATATATATATATATATATATATATATATATATATATATATATATATATATATATATATATATATATATATATATATATATATATATATATATATATATATATATATATATATATATATATATATATATATATATATATATATATATATATATATATATATATATATATATATATATATATATATATATATATATATATATATATATATATATATATATATATATATATATATATATATATATATATATATATATATATATATATATATATATATATATATATATATATATATATATATATATATATATATATATTAAATTTTTATATATATATATATATATATATATATATATATATATATATATATATATATATATATATATATATATATATATATATATATATATATTCGTGCGATTAGTAAAATTGATTTTGCTTAAATAGCAACGCTCTTCTTGCCATATAAGACAAGCGAAAATTTGTTTATGCAATATTTCGTCAAATAATTCTGAACATAACGAAAAATATATTTCATTGTTTGTTTATTATTAAATTAATGTTAACGTATCTAAAATATATTTAGTTGGTTAGGTAAATTAAATTGCTTGTTCAATAAGGTTAGTAGGTTTTCAAAGTTTCTATTGGTACAAAATTATAAATTCTTACATTAACATAATGAAAAAATATATATTTAAACATATAAGAAAATTTTAGAAAGGACTTAATTTAGACGAGTTTGCTAATTGACCATTTACCAATCGGAACATTTTAATAGATATATATTAAGGTGTTGTATTGCAGTGTGTATGTGTTGTTATATATGTGTGTGTGTGTGTGTGTGTGTGTGTGTGTGTGTGTGTGTGTGTGTGTGTACACTCGCCTAATTGTACTCACCTAATTTTGGTTGCAGGGGTCAAGACTTAGCTCATGGCCCCGCCTCTTCACTGATTGCTACTAGGTCATCTCTCTCCCTGCTCCATGAGCTTTATCAAACCTCGTCTTAAAACTATGTATGGTTCCTTCCTCCACTACATCACTTTCTAGGCTATTCCACTTCCTGACAACTCTATGACTGAAGAAATACTTCCTAACATCTCTTTGACTCGTCTGAGTCTTCAACTTCCAACTGTGACCCCTTGTTTCTGTGTCCCCTCTCTGGAACATCTTGTCTCTGTCCACCTTATCTATTCCTCGCAGTATTTTATATGTCGTTATCATGTCTCCCCTAACCCTCCTGTCCTCTAGTGCCGTCAGGCCGATTTCCCTTAACCTTTCTTCGTAGGACAATCCCCTTAGCTCTGGGACTAGTCTTGTTGCAAACCTCTGCACTTTCTCTAATTTCCTGACGTGCTTGACCAGGTGTGGGTTCCAAACTGGTGCTGCATACTCCAGTATGGGCCTGACGTATATGGTGTACAGAGTCTTGAACGATTCCTTAGTGAGGTATTGTGTGTGTGTGTGTGTGTGTGTGTGAGTGTGTGTACTCACCTACTCACCTAGTTGTGGTTGCAGGGGTCGAGTCATAGCTCCTGGACCCGCCTCTTCACTGGCCGCTACTGGGTCACTCTCCCTGCTCCATGAGCTTTATCATACCTCTTCTTAAAGCTATGTATTGAGCCTGCCTCCACTACATCGCTTCCTAAACTATTCCACTTCCCGACAACTCTGTGACTGAAGAAATACTTCCTAACATCTCTGTGATTCATCTGAGTCTTCAACTTCCAACTGTGTCCCCTTGTTGCTGTGTCCCATCTCTGGAACATTCTGTCTGTCCACTTTGTCAATTCCTCTCAGTATCTTATATGTCGTTATCATGTCCCCCTGTCTCTCCTGTGTATATATATATATATATATATATATATATATATATATATATATATATATATATATATATATATATATATATATATATGTCGTGCCGATTAGGTAAAACTGGCGATTTTGGCTTAAATAGCAGCGCTCACCTTGCCATATAAGACAAGTGAAAATTTGTGTATGCAATAATTTCGCCAAAATCATTCTGAACATAACGAAAAAAATATATTTCATTGTGTTTGTTTATTATTAAATTAATGTTAACGTATCTAAAATATATTTAGTTAGGTTAGGCTAAATTAAATTGCGCTTGTTGTAATAAGGTTAGGTAGGTTTTCAAAGTTTCTCTTGGTACAAAATTATAAATTCTTACATTAACATAAATGAAAAAAATATATATCTTTAAACGTATAAGAGAAAATTTTAGAAAGGACTTAATTTTAGATGAGTTCTTGCTAATTGACCAGTTTTACCTAATCGGCACGACATATATATATAACACACACGTAAATGGTAAATTAGACACATATGCAACACTTGGGTATCTTTATTGAGGAAACGTTTCGCCACACAGTGGCTTCATCAGTCCATACAAAGGAGAATCGTGAAGAACAGATGTGAACACCTCCTACAACTGCTGCACCTCTCCTGTGGACAGTATATAAGCTTCCTCTGCTCATATGCTGTTATTCTATTCAAGATTGATGGACTGATAACATCGACTCAAGATTGAGGGACTGACAACTTCACACTCCTCCTGTTCTTCACGATTCTCCTTTGTATGGACTGATGAAGCCACTGTGTGGCGAAACGTTTCCTCAATAAAGATACCCAAGTGTTGCATATGTGTCTAATTTACCAACTCGTCGGTTCTCTGAACCATTCATTCACATAACACACACGTCATGAACTAATGTGACAACTCACTTGAGTGATCAGGATCTGAGGTGGCGGTTTGTGCATTATCAGCCTGACATCTTAGTGTACTGCACCATAGAGGGTTATAAGGTTTACACGTAACCAGAATCCTGGACAGGTTGGTGATACCCACTAACTGACCCGATCACAAGATTTTATTAAGACCTAAGTGACTAATTCTACCTTAATTATCAATGTGCTGAAAATTCACGATGAATATACGTAACAGGTTGTTACATACAACTCAGCGAAGTAATTACAAGTTAGTCGCCTGGCACCACAGGTTAGAGAAAAAAAAATTGTCCTCCCTTTTTCTGATATAATCTCAAAAAATATGTGAAAAGAGAGAGATCCCAGTTCAGTTATTTCCACCATCACTGTGGTAGTGTCGGGGAGTGTTTGAGCGAGTGTAAAAGAGCATTCAAGAGTGAGCCCCTAGTGACGTCACTGCCTCAGAAGTGTGTGCCAAGGTCACAAGTATATCACATCTGCCTGTCAAAGATACCCAGGTCAGTACTCTTAATAATATAATATTCTTTATTTACTACAAGTACATGTACGAGGTATACAGGCCTAGCTGACATCAATGACATACTACTATACAGAAAGCCCCTTGTTATGCAGAGCATTTCGGGCAAATTAGGTCAGTTTTGTCCCAGGATGCGACCCACACCAGTCGACTATCACCCAGGTACCCATTATTACTGATGGGTGAACATAGACAACAGGTGTCTTATGGACACACGCCCAATGTGTCCACACCTTCGCCGGGAATCGAATCTGAGCTCTCACCGTGTGAAGCGAGAGCTTTTGCTTTCGTAAGTGAGTGATTTCCGTGTGCAGATCTGGGACTAGTCCCTTTAGGTTTTGTCAAGTGTGTGTTATGTATCTCAGCTGCGTTCCAAGGAGTACAGGTCAAGGGGCTTCAACCGTTCCCAGTAATTTAGATGCTTTACTGTACTTATTCGTGCAGTGAAAGTTCTCTGTATATTATCCAGGTCTGCAGTTTCGCCTGCCTTGATAGGGGCCGTTAGTGTACAGCAGTAGTCTAGCCTAGAGAGAACAAGCTATTCGAAGAGAATCATCATTGGCTTGGTATCCCTAGTTTTGAAGGTTCTCATAATCCGTCCAATCATTTTCCTAGCAGATGTGGTACACACATTGTTATGATCTTTGAAAGTTAGATTCTCTGACATTAGCACTTCCAGGTCTTTCACATTAGTTTTTCGCTCTACTGTGTGATATGAATTTGTTTTTTACTTCAATACAACTTTTATTTCCTCAAGTTTTCCATAACGGAGTAACTAAAATTTGTGATCATTGAACTTCATATTGTTTTCTGATGACCATTTAAAGACTTTGTTAATGTCCGCTTGGAGATTTGCAGTGTCCTCGATGGATGACACTGTCATGCACATTCTTTTATCGCCAGTAAAGGAGGACACGGTTCTGTGGCTTACGGCTCTATCAGATAAGAGGATGTAGAAAAGGATGGGAGCGAGCACCGTACCTGTGGAACAAGAGCTTTTCACTGTAGTCGCCTCTGATTTTTACTATTTAATATTACTTGAGGAAGATATAAATTTTTATTGGTATTTGTAGTCTCCAATTTACCAAGTTTATCAATAAAAAAATATGGAGTATCGTATCTACCCTTCCGAAGTTCTTAAGAAATTAAACTATCAAGTTATAATCTTATGTAATTCCCGTCAGCCGTTGAGAAGATATTAATTTTTATCTAATACCTACAACGAATGTTAAATCTTTAATTAAATTAAAAACATTGTTTATAACAATGCTAACGTGTTCTTATAAGGGAGAATAAACTTGTATGAGCTTCACTGAGAAGTGTTTTTTATGTTCGGCTTCCTCTGAGTGGTCTGGAAAAAAGTACGGAAACTGAGTGGCAAATACACTCCCGACCTTCGGGTTGCTAGTGTCGCTATAGCTAACCCTCTTGACGTTGTCACTAAACTTGGTCATCCTCTTGTCCGTATCTCCCAGGGGCTCCATCTCCGCCCCTCGTTTCTTTCCTCCAATTCTGCCAGAGACTTTTCTTCTAGTGGAAGAGTCTTACAATGTATCTTTTACGCTTCTAGAATTAGAGTCAACACTCTCCGCGTGCCAATCATCGGCAGCTGGGCCGGACAGCATCCATATCTGTATGCTCCATCATTTACATCCGTCAGCCTTTGCGGTCCTCTTACGTCTCTTTAATCTTATTTGGTCGCAGGAGTTCTGCCCGAGCTGTGGAAATCTGCCACCGTACTACCTTTTATAAACCAGGTACTTTAGGACTTGATGCCTCCCACTATGGTCCCATTGCTCTTACCAGTGCGGTTTGCAAGATGTTGGAACGTTTGGTAAATAGACGTTCCAACACACAATAGACTTTCCACTAGTCAATATGGCTTTCGTAAGGGCCGTTCCACTATTGACCCCCTACTCCGTTTAGAAACGTATGTACGTAATGCATTTGCCAATAACCACTCGGTTATCACCATCTTTTTTGATATTGAGAAGGTATATGACACAACTTGGAGATATAACATCTTAACCCAATATCACTCCTTGGGCCTCCGAGGCAACCTACCATTTTTCCTTAAGAACTTATTCCATAAGAAAGAAGGAACACTGCAGCGAGGCAGGTCCAAATCTCCAACGGCTCAAGCCAATGCCCCGACCCAGCCAGGTCAGGTTACATTCACTTAAGGAAGGAGCACTGCATCTGACCTAGTAGCACAAGCTAGTCAGGACCAATTCACACCCAACCGCACCCACTCATATAATTGTCTAGCCGACCACCTGGTCAGCCGACCACCTGGTCAGGTCACTTCCACTTAAGGAATTAGTACAGCTACTGACCTGGTAGTACAAGCTAGTCAGGTCCAAACTCACACCCATCCACACCCACCCATGTATTTATCTAACCACACTTTCTCCTTGTAATAAATGATCTGGCATCTGTTCTTCCATCTAATATTTGGTCATCACTATGTTGATGACTTTGCTATAGGTTGTGCAGGCGATGACTGTCGCCTCCAGCATGAGGTCAACCGTGTTTCCAATTGGGCCACTGCTCATGGGTTTAAATTTTCTAGTACTTTAGTACACCAAATTACTTTCACTAGAAGTTCTATTGTTCCTGACAATCTATTGAACCTGTATGGTTCACGTATCGCAGAACGTGATACTGTCAGGTTTCTCGGTCTTCTGTTTGACGGTCGGTTATCCTGGAAACCTCACATTACCTCCTTGAAGGCAACTTGTCATAGCCGGCTGAACCTCATTAAAATCCTCGCTCATCTTTCATGGGGGGGCTGATCGTAGAACTCTCCTTCAATTGCATTCTGCCCTAATTTTATGGAAAGTAGACTATGGCGACCAGATATATTCAATGGCCTCTCCTGCAACTCTTTCTAGCCTTGATCCCATCCATCACCAGGGATTAAGTTTATGCCTCGGTGCTGTTCGCTCTTCACCTGTTGAGAGCCTCTATGCAGAGGCAAATATTCCATCCTTGACCGATCGCCGTGATGCTCATTGCCTCCGCTATTTTGTTCGCTCTCATGGCCTCTGCAATCCTTCCATATATAGGATGGTAATGGATGTTTGTAGAAGTTCCTTATTTGTTCGTCGCCCCTGTTTACTCCATCCCTTTTCTCTTCGTCTACACTTGCTCTTCTCTTCAGTTGCCACCTTTCTATGTTCATGTAACATCTAACTTTTCCCTTACCCCTTGGGAAGTTCCGACGGTTCATGTCTGTTCTTCCCCACTGCCATGCGCGAAAGCCCAAATGCCTATGGTTGCTTCTCGCACTCTTTTTCTTAATCACTTCCGGTCTCATTCTCATGCCATCGCATTGTACACCGATGGTTCCAAGTCTTCTGACGGTGTCGGATTTGCAGCAGTGTTCCCGGACAGCATCATACAAGGGCATTTATTAGCCTCGGCTGGCATTTTTACAGCTGAATTGTATGCAATTCTCTGGGATTTTCCATATTGCATCTGCCTGTGTCGCCATTTGTGATAGTTTCAAAACTCCTTTTTCCTTTGCAGGCTATACGAAAATTTGATTCACCTCATCCCCTGGTTCTTCGACTTCATTTTTTGTTACGCCGTATCTCTAGCAAGCACAATGATATTGTTTTCTGCTGGGTCCCCGGTCATGTTGATGTACAGGGCAATGAACAGGCAGACACTGTTGTGCGGTCAGCAGTACATGATCTCCCAGTTTCATATAGAGAGGTTCCATTCGCAGACTATTTTTTCTGTGATTTCTACCCACCTTCACAACCGTTGGCAACAACGTTGGTCTGATCCTGCTACATAACAAATTGCATTCTATTAAACCAAGTATAGGTTTCTGGCCGTCTTCTTGTCACCAATGTCGAGGTTGGGAGACTACACTCTCCCGTCTTCGCATTGGCCACACTCGTCTTACTCACGGGTATGTCATGGAGGGCGCCCTGTTCCACTTGTGAGAATGGTCAGGTTCCAGTTTCTGTTAGCCTTATTCTGTTGGACTGTCCACTCTATCAAGGAGCACGCAGAATTTACCTCCGACATCATCACCGCTCTAATGCTCTTATTTTTATCTTCCTTTCTTGCTGGACCCTCCTTTACCCCAGACTCTCGTTGACTTTTTGACAGCAACTGATTTACTGCACAAACTTTGATGATGCCTCTAGCACTCCTCACAGCCCTTTCTGCCTCTCACTCTTGCTACCCTCTACCCCTGCACTATCCCCGCCCCTCTGCACTGCATGACCTAATAATAATCCCTCTCCCTTGCTACCCAATACCCCGCACCTTTCCCTGCCCTGCTGCGCTATATGACCCTTGTAGGTTTAACGCTTCTTTTTTATTATAATAAGAGATAACCATTCCTCTTGAAAACCAGTTTCAGACAATACAGAAGTTTGTAATCGCAAAACTCCAGGGAAATCGCCAGCTAACTAGGTATCGCCGAGCGTTCCTCCCCATAACCCGGGGTCCAGCTCCAGTCTTCTTTATCTAAAGTTTGCATACCTCACGAACACATGATACACACA
>WNWK01014662.1:0-50515 GCA_009830355.1 Cherax destructor | reverse complement strand
ATTGCCCTAACACCCCTTCATTCCCCCCTTTTTGGGAAAAATCCCACATATGATTGGGATCCCCCCCTTAGACCTAACTACTTCAGGGGCCCTGTACTTACCTAGTAGCTCCTGTTTTTTTGCCCTTCCCAATGTCATTTCCACCAGCACTAAAAAAGATATGGGTTTTTTCCCCATTAGGGGGACACAATATTACCCAAACCCGGGGGAAAAAAATTCCCAACCCCCAAAACCCCGGGAGGCCCCCTATGTCTGCCCTTCCATTCTTTAAAAAAAGCAAGATAAAGTAGTTTTCATGTGGTTAGCTGGGGGTTTTGGGGTTTTAAGTGAGATAAATGTTTTTTGGTCTTTTAAAAATGGAGGTTGTGTCTGCAGTTCTAGAGTTTTCAGGCAGGGAGTTCCAGATTTTGGGCCCCTTTTTTTTGCGCATTGAATTTTTTTATGGGTTTTTTGAAAGGGGAATGTCAAAGAGATGTTTGTGTCTGGTATTATGTCAAATTTTTTCACAACTGTAAAAAAAAGTGTTTTAGCTCAGGGTTAAAGTTAGAATTTAAGGTTCTATAAATGTAGATAGCAGAGTAGTAAGTATGGATGTTCGGGGAAAAGTGAGTAGGTTTAGGCCCTGAACGTATCTTGGAGAGGATCCCAACCGTTTTGGATACTTTTTTATGTGTTGGATATGGGTGCTGAATTTCAGGTTGCTGTCGAGGTGTAGGCCCAGGAATTTGCCCTCATTATGTTTAGCAATAAGTGTTGTCGATCTTAATGTTCAGTTGTGCAGCAACTGCTCTGTTACCAAACATAATGTAGAAGGTTATGTCAGTGTTAAGTGTAAGTTTATTGGCTGTCATCCATGTAGATATTTTTAGTAGCTCCTCGTTAACAATGGTGTTGAGTGTGGCAAGATTTGTGTGGGAGATGACGTAAGTCGTGTCGTCAGCAAAGAGAATTGGTTTCAGGTGTTGGGATACGTTGGGAAGATCATTGATATATAAGAGGAAGAGCAGGGGACCAAGGACACTTCCCTGTGGCACTTCATTATCAAGTGGTCGTGTTGATGAGGTTGTGTCTTTAATGGTGACGTACTGATACCTAATAGTAAGGAAGGATTTTAAATATGCAAGAGCATGGCCTCTTATACCATAATGGTCAAGTTTGTGGAGTAGGATGCTATGGTCTACCGTGTCAAAAGCTTTCCTTGGGTCAATAAAAAGTCCTAATGGATATTCTATTTTCCAGGGCTGTGTAAAGCAGATCTAGCATTTTTACAACTGGATCGTTTGTGCTATTATTTTTTCTGAAGCCAAATTGGCAGGGGTTGAGTATGCTTTGTGTTGTTATAAACGAATATAATGTCTTGTGCACGAGTTTCTCGAAGTTTTTGGATAGCAACGGTAAGTTTGATAGTGGCATGTAGTTGTTTACATCTGTGGGGTCACCACCTTTGTGTATTGGTGTAACCCTTGCTGTCTTGAGGGGTGTCGGGAAAGTGCTAGTTTCTATGATTTGTTAAAAAGTATGAAATAGCATGTGAAAGAACATGGGCCGCTCACTTGTACAATAATGGTGGGACTTGAGACAGATTCCCTGATTTATTTTTAAGTGACTTTATGATCATGGTGACTTCAGTGGGCTCAGTAGGCGCAAAATAGAAGGTGGAAATTCCCATCTAAGTAATCACTTGCTCGGGCGTTGGTGCCTGGGATTTTACTGGCGAGATTTGATCCTATGGTTGAGAAGTCATTTATCTTGGTAACTGTATCAATAGGCTGTAGTGGTGTTTCGTTCGGTTTAGTTAGGACAATATCCCTAGTTTTTTTTTTCAGTTTGTGGCCCAGAATCTGAGTGTGCGGTTTTCCATGTTTTTATCTCTTGCTTCAATGAATCTGCTGGAGTAGTAAAATTGTTTGGCTTTTTTTTATTAGTTTGGTGAGAACTGATGCATGGTGTTTAACAATATCATTGTGCATTAGGCCCTGTCTATATTGCTTTTCATATTGATGTTTCTTATCAATGGATCTTAGTAAGCTGTTAGTTAGCCATGAGCAACCTAGCCGTTTATTCGTAATCTGTTTCGTTTTTATAGGACAATGTTTGTTGTATAGTCTAAGTAATTTATTAAGAAATATGTCTGTCCAATCATCGATACCATTGGTATTGGAGAATTCTGTTGGCCAGTCAACCGTCTCTAGCTCTGCTGTGAAGTTACTGAGGCCTCGTCATGGAGTCTAAATGAAACCTCGTTGTATTACTGCTAAGTGGGTAGGAAACTGTGTCCACGTTTATGGAAAATTCTAGCGGCGGGTGCTCTTGTTTATGTTCTACTTCTCGAGCAATGTTAGTAAAGTAAAGTAAATTTTATTTCATTGCATTTTTACATAGATATTGGTAGTTACAATTATATACTGAAGTGCAAGGAGAGCCACTGACATGCCATGGTGAAGTGCAAGGAGAGCCACTGACATGCCATGGTGAAGTGCAAGGAGAGCCACTGACATGCCATGGTGAAGTGCAAGGAGAGCCACTGACATGCCATGGTGAAGTGCAAGGAGAGTCACTGGCATGCCATGGTGAAGTGCAAGGAGAGCCACTGACATGCCATGGTGAAGTGCAAGGAGAGCCACTGACATGCCATGGTGAAGTGCAAGGAGAGCCACTGACATGCCATGGTGAAGTGCAAGGAGAGCCACTGACATGCCATGGTGAAGTGCAAGGAGAGCCACTGACATGCCATGGTGAAGTGCAAGGAGAGCCACTGACATGCCATGGTGAAGGGCAAGGAGAGCCACTGACATGCCATGGTGAAGTGCAAGGAGAGCCACTGACATGCCATGGTGAAGTGCAAGGAGAGCCACTGGCATGCCATGGTGAAGTGCAAGGAGAGCCACTGGCATGCCATGGTGAAGTGCAAGGAGAGCCACTGGCATGCCATGGTGAAGTGCAAGGAGAGCCACTGGCATGCCATGGTGAAGTGCAAGGAGAGCCACTGGCATGCCATGGTGAAGTGCAAGGAGAGCCACTGGCATGCCATGGTGAAGTGCAAGGAGAGCCACTGGCATGCCATGGTGAAGTGCAAGGAGAGCCACTGGCATGCCATGGTGAAGTGCAAGGAGAGCCACTGGCATGCCATGGTGAAGTGCAAGGAGAGCCACTGGCATGCCATGGTGTGAAGTGCAAGGAGAGCCACTGGCATGCCATGGTGTGAAGTGCAAGGAGAGCCACTGACATGCCATGGTGTGAAGTGCAAGGAGAGCCACTGACATGCCATGGCATTAGGGGCAGCTTAATCTAATGACTTATAGACTATGTATGTAATATTAGGGAAATTGATTTGAGTTTATTCTAGTTACAAATTTGATTTCAAATTACAATATGATGACATTAAATTGTAACAAGTGTTTAGGAGGATGGTAATATAAAATTATCTTAAGGAAAAAACATTGAGCATTTTTGAAAGTAGTTTATATTACGAGGATTTAGTTTTGGGTGAGTAGGGGGTAACATAATATTAACATATTAGTAAAAATTGAAATTGTATTATGGGATAATAATATTGAGCATTTTTGAATAGTTTACAGTATGAATATTTAGTTTAGGGTGAGGAGGTGGTTTTTGAGAAGTCTTAAATTGATTTTCAGACAAGCTTATCTTAATATATACTGGTAATGAATTCCAGATTCTGGGGCCCTTTATGTGCATAGAATTTTTACATAGGTTGATATGGACTCTGGGTATATCAAAAAGTGATCTGTGTCTTGTGTTGTGGTCACGGTACATGTACTTGTAGTAAATAAAGATATTATTATTATTATTATTATTGGTGGAGTATGCTGTCTAGTGGGAATTTGTTATCATTCTGACTGCAGCCTTTTGCTGGGTTATGAGTGGTCTAAGGTGATTTAATGTTGTTGATCCCCATGCACAGATTCCATAGGTGAGATAAGGGTAGATAAGTGAATGATATAGTGCAAGGAGAGTTGATTGTGGCAAATTTACAAAACAAAATACACTGTAGTGGGTTTACTGCTCCTTAGCTGCCCTAAGTATTTTATCCAGTGACATTGTTATGCAGTTTTTCTTCACTCTTCTGCAACTCTATTGCTTAATATTTTATTGTAAGCCCATTGAAATAAACATAGTTCTAGTTTATAGGCCTGGTGTTTTAATTAATCATTTAAATGATTAATTATAGCATTTGAAGCGTTGACTAGATGATCTTTGTGAAATGCGTATATGAAACAGGCCGTTCTGCCGTTCTAGTTTTTTTTGTTCACTAGGGCTGAAATTTCTAATGTCGTAAGTATTGCATAAATGTCTTTATTTCAGAGTATGTCGGTACTAACATACATTATACTTTTACCATGATAGCTTGAGTACCCAACTTTAATTTGGCTTTTCCAACAGTTAAATACCTGTAGAAATCAGTGGCGGCTCGTGTATAGGCACTGCGGAACTGCAGCACCCCCTGTTTTCACTCGATATTGTAGATAACATTCAATACAATGAGTTTTTTTTTTTCTTTAATTCTTTCTTTATACTTGTACATTATATAATCCTTAAGCTTAATGTTAGTAGCCATCCCCTAGTACATGAAAAAAATACAAAAATCCTTGTATGGAACTGTGCGCTTCACAGTTCCAGCGACTCTGTGTTTGGGTGTTGTGCACATGTCCGAGATAAGACGCTACACGCTAGGTAGAGAGAGCACTGTCGCTGACGCAGTGCCGACCCTGTTGTGCAAGTGTAAAGTAGTGTTTATTTTTGACTCTGCGACGTGTGTTGTGCTTAAAAACCATGTACCATATTCTTGAATGTGATAGTGTAGAATGATTATCAGTGCTCCAACGTTTTAAGAAAGCATCTAGCAAGAACTTTTTGACGAAAATACTCGAGGGAGAGACTACAGGATGAATACTTGCTTGAAATAATAAACTGCATAGCTCGGACAAAAAAGGAGATCCCCTACGACAGATGCAAATGCAAACCTGTGAGACTTAGATGAGCTGGACGAAGCTTGCGCAAAATTGCATAGTCATTCTATTTACACTAGTTGTTATCCAGTATTACGCTTAATCTTGGTTTCAGGTTATCTCTTCGGATGCACAGTCCCGTATCACATAATGAACAAAGTAAAAACAAAAATCTTTAGTTCAATCTTTAAACGTAATGACAATAACTGCAGTTATCGCAACGCCTCTGACCAAGCGGTAAGTTGAAGAGGGTGGTATAATATTACAGATGAATACGTGACAGGGTCAGTCCGAAAAAGAGCTCTACAACGATAATTGTGAGTTGCACTGCTGTATTGTGTGGAGACTGGCAGCTGCGCCAGTAGCTGGAGGAGGGGCTGTGGCACCCTCAATCAATAAGAACGTTTGTGTAGGGCTCCGCCCTGCGTACTTCCCACAGTTGAATACCGACTCCCTCGGTTACCAATCTTATGGTTCGGTGTGGTAGTGATTCCAGATGTGTAAGGATAGTTATTGGTCTTTGAAGGAACAGAATCTTACTGTATTGTCTGGTGGTCTTCCATCCCCCTGATACTTGTATAATTGGAATCTGTTTGTTGGGCTGGTAATAGTAGTGTGTGTGTACTCACCTAGTTGGGGTTGCAGGGGTCGAGTCATAGCTCCTGGCCCTGTGTGTGTGTGCGCGCACGCAGTGTCTAGTTTCATGGTGGTTGTGGCTTATTAGTCAGGAGGAGTGTACCTTGAAGTCTTCAATCACATGACCTGTTCAGTGATAAAGCATCCACTGGCTTACCGGAGTTGATATTACACCCCATATAAAAGAGAATCATAGTATGATAATGTATCCTCGCGTTTGATATTTGTTTTGTGAGATAGAAAAGTCCTGTATACCATGATCCTCATTGTGATAGGAACACAACAGAAGTGTACATGTGATTGGCTAGGATTCACATAAATGATGGGTTTCGAGAGCTTTACTAAATCCCGGCCCTGGGTCAGGCTTGTTTGGTGCTTGCCTGGTCAACCAGGCTGTTGCTGTTGGCCTGCTGGCCACCAACTGAGATACTTGTCAAGTTTCTTCTCAAAGATTTCTTCTCTGTTCCGGCAGTTTCTGATGTCTTCTGGTAAGATAAATAATTTTGGACCACGGATGTTGATGCAATGTTTTCCTATTGTGTCCTCGGCACCCCTGCTATTAACAGGAAGATACAGATGCCTTGAAAGTCTTGAAAACTTAACACACAATATCATCCCTGGAAATTTCAGCATACCAAATATCAAATGTAATATGGGTAGTCAGTGTTGCACCAAAAATAGTTCTGGAAAGGCGGCTAACTCAACAGGTACTTACAAGGGAACTAATGGGGCTTTGTAAAAAGTTTTCTTTGAACTAATAGATAACAGAACCCATTAGAAATGAAAATACACCGGATATAACCCTCTCAAACGAGAAAATAGTCAGTCACCAATACAGTTTACTCAGCTAATATCAAAGAAGTACAAACGAATGTAAACTCCGGGGTAGGGAGACGGTGGAAAATTACAGTAACAGTGTACAATAATGGGATGTTCAATTTAACTTTAACAGTCAGAAGAAGCAGGACAAAATCAACGAAGAACTATCAGCCACAACCTGGGAAACATTCATAAGTACTTACCAGATCTTGGAAAAGCTGAACACAAAAGCATTCAAGGTTTGCATAAAATATGTACAACGGAGAAAACCTAAAATATCAAATAGAGAAAGCATAGAAGGAAGTACAGACGGAAAAAAGGGTTATCGAATTGTTTAAAAAAAAAAAGTGACTCACAATGTCGGAAATATAATCTTAGCAGAGAGATTACAGAGATAAAAAAAAAAACTTTAGCTATTGTATCAGACAGAAGAAACACAAAGGGAACAAAAAACAGTCCAGGATATTGCAAGAAACTCCAAATATACATGCAAAATTCAAGTTAAGAACTACCTTTAGAACTGGACTATTAATCACAGGAGGTTCGCACTATGAAAAATAAATGCGCGAAATCCTAAAAGGCCAATATGAATTAATGTTCAAGAATCCAATGGACGAATGCAGGGCGGAGGAGGCAGAATTATTTTCCATTACAGCTATAGGCCACACACTTTATAACTGACATGAGCATTAATCCTGTAAAATGCGAAGAAATAGAAGGTTTAGCTCTAGGCAAGATACCAGAGGCCTTTTTTAAGGATCTTGAACCGCGCCTGTAATCTGCAAAAATTTGTTTTTTCCCCCTGTAATAGCTGTTTCAGCTTCTTATTCCAATTATCTATCAGAGTGAGGAGATGGAAAAAAAATTAGTGAATTAGCTATATTTCATGCAACATAATTGAATAGCAACATCTTAATTTACATATCTGAACATGTACAATTAAAGTATTTCTGCCCCAAAATGCAACAATATTGTACCAGGAACAATAATATACTACTAGTGTCTTGACAGTGCTCTAGAGAATGATTCGGGCGAACTTATGTTGTAAAAATGAGATTAACCCTGTAATCAGGGCATTTTTTGAAATATAAGATATATTGTGTGGGGGCGGGGAGCCTCGAGCCAACTTGAGAGGGAACGGTGATCCTGCTTAGTACGGTAGATGAATGCATGCCAAACAGGAAGTATTTCATCAAAGTACTTAGTTGTGCTGCTTTCCCCTTCTTACGTAGTTATGCTCCCTTGTCCTGTATATTTGGTTAACTAGCTTTGTTAATTTACTCACTTTTGCCATGGCCGCCATAGAGGACGAGGCTCGTGTTACTGAATCTGGTGGTTAAAAGCAACTCAGGTGCGACTTGGCACCATTCAATTTGGCTCTGGCTGCCCTGTGCCACTAACTCCTCGCTAGTTGTTGCTTGGAGCTCTTGTGCTACTGCACTAACTGTCCACTTTGTCTAGGTGTAGCGAGGATATTCATTATATTTTGGTCTGTGTGTGAATTATGTGATCTGCAAGTTAAGTGCGCATCTTATCGAAGCGTAACCTGAAGCAACTGCAGAGGAGAGATAAGATAAAAATTACGTGGTAATAATGCCTGATTCCAGAATAAGGCTACCGTCAGTATTCATTAAGTAGGTGCAGAGAGGTTCCATGATAAACATGACTTGAAAGTGCAGAAAGAAGCTTAGTTTCAATATGCCTACATGCTTTTTATTCAGTATTTGAAAAATAGAAATAAAAGTATGAATGACGACTTAAAAAAAGAAAAAATTGTTTGAAATAAATCATGTGCAAGTTATTTCTATAATTCAGTGGGTGGAAGATGGGTTGAGGTGGTTAGGGCGTGTAGACAGGAAAAGGATGGGGTGGAAGGTAGGGGTAGGGATCGTCCAAGGATTGGCTGGAGGGAGGAGGTAAGACGCTTTTGAGTTTTAGTGGCTTGAGCATCTAGCAGGCTTTGTGGGGAAGAAGAGAGGGAGGATAGTGAATGGAGACAGGTGGAATGTGAGCAAAGTAACTTATGAAGGAATTTAGGGAAAGAGGCTAGCCGGATTGAGTCCTATAGGTGGGAAGGGCGGTGTCTGCACTCTGGAAGAGGAGTAGGGATGTTGCAGTCGGAGGGTAATCTGATTTATATCTGCACACTTCTGTCAATGTAGCAATTGAGTGAATAATGGGGAAAGTCTTCTTAGAGTAGCCTTGCCTTGGTTTGAGACGGCCATTGATTTGCAAATTCGCATGACAACCAAATACTACATGAATACGACAGTCATCTGAGGTTGATATTCACAAACATGCTCAATCTTACTCTAGAAGATGAACAGTAGGACCAAAATACACTTCGTCAGATTAGGAGGTATTAGTGCTCGCAAAGCATCATATTGCACTACCTACTTTCCTGTTTTCGTATGTGGCATCCAGTGAACCTTAGGGACAATGTTGGGGTTCCTGACCAAAAGTTCATTGATGGAGCCAGGCTCTGGGATAATCTAATGGGCTCTGCAACCAGACTTTCTCCCTTTCCCCCAACAACTACAGCAACACTGGGAACGTCCATTAATGCTGAGTATAGCCTCAGTGTGTGTGTCGGGGAAGGATAGCTCTCCCCCCCCCTGGCAATAAGTGCTCATCATGTGGGGGATTTCCAGTTAGCTGTCCCCAGTTACTTCCCTGGCACACGTCTCGACCCACAGACCATCTATCTGCAATGAATCGGCAGACCGATTCGGGCGCCATGGTCTTGTTTACCTTAGATCCGAGGAAAAGATTGCAAGGCATGAAGAGATTAATATCAAGAAGAGCCTTGCAACAGTTGCATGCCCAGAAGGGAGCCACCCTAGCTAAAGCAGATCTGATAGCAACCAAGTGTCTAGATGGAATTACCTTGAAATCCTGGACAGAAGGCAAGCAGGCGGTGTGGGGCTACACATGTGCACCCACACTGGCTGATACCTATCTACAATAGAACAGGGAAGAAAGAGGGGCAGTCGCCGGTTTCAGAGAATCCCTAGAAAACAAGGTGAACTTGCCCATCATGTTTGTTTCAGTAGGCTCAAAGACCCAAAGCCCATAGGAAAAAAGCACTTCCACGTTCCTTAAGGAGCTAGGCAAAAGACTCGTTAGGGCAGCTAGTTTTCTGCCCCAGCGGCTGTTGCGGTTCAGAGGGGTAATGCCTGTTGTATCCTGGGTACGTACCCCAGCGCCCAGGAGCTAGATGAAATTTTTGTTATGTAATTTTTGACAAACTCGTAACTATGTATTAGTAATGTATCCCTCTAAAATTGTATATTCACTGTATTGTATACTCTAAAAGAGTACTCTAAAAGTACTCTAAAAGAGGTGCGCCTTGCTGCCCCCATTCACACGGAATATACGTGTATTTGCGGCGATGCGCAAGCCGACCAATATGGTCTACATGGTCTTAACTGTTCTAAAACCAAGGGTTGGCATGCAAGACACAATGAGGTCAACGACATCATAAAGAGAACCCTCGCTACAGCTGGATGCCCAGCCGAGAGAGCCTCGATCACTAGCAGCCAACAACGCCCACAACCAGCAAACCGCCCCGACGGGATCCCATCTATCCTTGGAAGAATGGCAAGCTCTTAGCATGGATTATACCTGCGTGTCGACACTGGCTGACACCTACATCCATCACAGTGTTGGGCGACAGGGAGGAGCTGCTGACCACAGAGAGGAGTACAAGATCGGCAAGTACAGGGACATAAGCCAACAGTATAAATTTGTCCCAGTGGGATCGGAGACCTTGGGAGCGTGGGAAAAATGCAACACGTTTCCTTAAAGAGCTGGGTTCCAGACTCATCGACACCACCAGGGACCCAAGGGCAGCCACGTTCATGTTCCAGCGTCTCAGCGTGGCCATCAGAGGAAACGCATGCTGCATACTCGGCTCGCGTCCGGCTTCGAGGAGCTGGAGGAGATTCATAATCTTTGACATATTGTACCATTGTATTCATGTTCATGTTTGTGTGTTTATAAATGTATTCTGTCTATTAATAAAGCATTTATATGTATGTATGTGTGATATAGGAGGGGTGGTAGGAGAAGTGGAATATTCAACGGCTTCAGGAAGAAATCCAAATATTCTTCCTTGATGCCTTTATCCACTTCTCCGAGGCTATGGTCCCAATTTGCACCAGAGGTGGACCCCATATATAAAAAAAAATATATATATATATATATATATATATATTACACACACACACACAACAGTAACAGGTGTGAACCTATTACTGATGTATGGGAATGTAATATGTGCACTTGAAAATGGATAATTTTCATCGTATGTACAAGTATTTGATGCAAAAATTCCAAAAGCTCTAATACAAAGTTCGTGTGAGAAATTTACAACGAGTGATAATACAGCTAAGACGGAGGAAGGTGTTAAAGATTCAGATATGAATAAAGAGGGGAAAGGAGCAACTAGTGTAGATCCCGTGAAGGATCCTGTGTCTCTGGTGTGTGGTGGTAGTCGTGGATTATCCCAACTTGAGGATACACCAAGCTCACCCTCTCCTTCCCAAGTGCATTCCTCTCCTGCTAGGCCTCAAGTGCCTGGCCTCAAAGCACACAATCATGTCGGGACACACTCAGGACAAGAGAACCAACCAGGACAAGAAACTATAATGGAAGCGAGACCTCCTACCATCAGTGTAATCCAGAATGGTCAAGATACTTCCTTAGACTCGCCTATACCTATCGTCTCGCCCTGCCAACCTAGATTTGCTAACTTTCTTCAGTCCACGGATAGTAGAAGTAAGTGTCAGTTTTTTGGTGCCTAATGAAATATTCTTTCCTTTAAAATATAAAAAGATAAATCTTGGGCTAATAATTGTACTTAATGCATTGGTAGTATTTCGCTTTTTGTTATAAAAGATGTTTGATATTAGTTTGTGAGGAAGGTCGGCTAACAGTAAGAGAGGTGAGTGAGAATATAGACTATTGGTCTCAGAATATGCTAGTAGCACTTTAGTTAGCGGGAGTCTACACACTTGAAAGTTGTATAATTCACCATGGGTTCAAACCCCACCCGTTCTGTGATTCACCATGGGTTCAAGCCCCCCACTCGTTCTGTGATTCACCATGGGTTCAATCCCCACCCGTTCTGTGATTCACCATGGGTTCAAGCCCCACCCGTTCTGTGATTCACCATGGGTTCAAGCCCCACACTCGTTCTGTGATTCACCATGGGTTCAAGCCCCACCCGTTCTGTGATTCACCATGGGTTCAAGCCCCACCCGTTCTGTGATTCACCAAAAACCCGCACATAGGAACGTGAATTATTTGTGCATTTATACCGAGTTGTTTTTAATACATTATATAAATTCCCCTCAAAGTAGGTGTCGTGATGCCGGAAAAAGGCTCTTGATCTAAGGAACTGGATCTCTGTTGTTATTCCTTGGATCGAACCTGAGTACCTCCCATTCCCCCCATCCCAGGCGCTGTATGACTATGGGTTTAGCGCTCTCCAATGAATATAATATGAATAAAATGTTTAATGGTACCTGGAGAGGGTTTCGAGGGTCAACGCCCCGCGGCCCGGTCTGAGACCAGGCTTCATGGTAGTGTTAAACTCTGTTTTACAGATTGAATCTTTAAATCTTTCTGTAAAATTGTTTAGTTGAAAGCCGTAAAAATTTGTATTACAAAATATCAATAGACTATCAGGAACTTATTTTTTTTTTTAAACAAAATTAGTACATGAGCATTGTTGTGAGAGGAAGGCGAGGAACGTTACCCACCTGGAGTGGCCACCAGGAAACTTAAACTAATTTGTTTAATGCTTAGTTTTGATATATTGTAAAATATTTAGTTGCGCTTGAATTTTTAGTACTGAATTCTGTAATTTTTATAAGGTGCTCCTCTGTGACAAAACACACAAGTAAAATTACTGCAAAGTATAAATACTTTACAGAAAAATCTGCCTTCGTAATGCAGCCACCTAGCCAATGGGTTCACTAGTTAGTTTGATATCTTTATTATGCACCCCATACCCATCCTGTGGGTGGTAGTCAAAAGATTACAGAGGTACATAATGGGTCCAGGGACTGGACCCCAAAGTTATGATAGCTGAGCAAGTTACAAAGGTAATGAACTAACAAGCTACAAAGGTAATGAACTCACAAGTTACAAAGGTAATGAAACATGTAAGTAAATTTACTTACTTACGTTTATACATGGTTACAATCATGAACAAATTATAACGCAATGAACACTTCACTAGTCTACACCCAGTCACAACTGTAATGAGTTCTTGGTGCAAATTTTATTGTTGGGTCACACATACACACTTACATATACACATACACACACACACATACACACACATATATACATACACACACACGCACACACAACAGGCCCAGCCTTCAATCGACATGTGCACAGGACAAAAAGGCAATCAACACGCGCGCGCACACACACACACACACACACACACACACACACACACACACACACACACACACACACACACACACACACACGCGTAGCAATGCTTTATTTACAGGGAGCAAAGTCAGGGTATTTTTCCAGAATGGTCTGTAATATACCACTGTGGATAAAATACTTTGACATATCTTGAACATTTCTGAGTGAGTTGTCTCTGAATTCATTAATTTTATCGCACTCCAGTACATAATGACGCAGGGTGTGACAATAATCCAACTGACAAAGTTTACATTTTGTGTGGTCTACATCTGGTGGTTGTGATTTAACCTGCCAAAGATAGTTGTAACCCAGCCGGAGGCGGGCGGTAGTGACATCCAAGAGTCTGCTTATTTTGTTGGCTTCACTAGGACTACTCTAGTTTGTGTGCCAGAAAACACTACAAACGTTGTCATGGCGCCAGCTAGTTTGAAAAAAAAATAGTGAACAATAAACACTTAGCAGGTAAAAAATAGTATTTTAAGTGACTTAAAGTTGAAAAAATATTGAAAATACATTTAAAGTGAATAAGATAAATAGATTATAGCGGCAGAACAGAACAGTGAGATTAAAGAAATGAAAATACCAAACCGTTGCTGCATTAATTCAATGTTGAACAAGAGAGAGGACAATGGTGAACAAGAGAGGACAATGGAATAGAGAAGTTGAACAACCTTCACTTTATCAAAGTACCATAAGTAGAATTATTAAAATTACATGATATTTTCTGAAAATAATGCACAGAGAAAAAAAACTTGCATTTGAGTAGGATGAATACATATATAAGTGGTATAAGACAGCTTGTAGCATTCGCTGATGTCCCTGACGACTAGGCACAAGTAGAAAGTACATTTGCCACGGAACTAAAATTTAGAAAAAAGGCATAGATGTGTTTGACACCTTGACTTCATATATAGGATCTTTTTAATTTATCATATAATAATAAGGAAGAATTTGCAAGCATCCATCTACGTATGTCTGGATGTTTGACGGGCATGGAGTGTGTACAGTAAAATAATCTTCACTGGGTCACTACTCATGGGTTTAAATTTTCTGGTGCTAAAACGCACCAGTTTACTTTCACCAGACGTTCTGTTGTTTCTGATACTCCATTGTACCTGTATGGCTCCTGTAGCCCTGAGTTGTGCTGCATTTCTAGCAAAAACAAAGAAATTTTCTGCTGGGTCCCTGGTCATGTAGATGTTCAGGGCAACGAGCAGGTGGACCCTGATAAGTGCTTTGTGGTCAGAGATAGATGACCTTCCAGTTTCATAGAGGTATTCCATTCTCAGATTTGCTGTAATCTCTAGCCACCTTTGCAACCGTTGGCAACAACGTTAGCCTGAGTTGATTCGTAACAAATGACATTCTCTCAAGCAGTGTTTACGATTCTGGTCTTAAGCATCGATGTCGTGGTTGGGAGACTACGTACGCTTTCCCGTTTTCACATCGGGCACACACGTCTCAGGTTAGGTAAAGTTTGCCAGGAAACAGCACAAATGTTTCCTGATGCGGGTCATTAAAAGGTGCCCCGTGGCCTGATCCCTAAAGCTCTCGCTTCACACGGCGAGGGTCTGCGTTCGATTCCCAGCGCGGGTAGAAACATTGGGCGTGTTTCTTTACACTGGTTGTCTATGTTCATCCATCAGTAAAATGGGTACCTAGGAGTTAGTCAACTGGTGTGGGTCGCTTCCTGGGACACCTAATTTGCCCAAAATGCTCTGCATAACAAGCGGCTTTCTATATAGTAGTATGTCATTGATGTCAGCTAGGCCTGTATACCTTGTACATGTACTTGTAGTAAATAAATATATTATTATTATTATATAATGACCTACAGCTGGAGGAGCTTTTGGTCATCGGACCGAGGCCATCCGCTGGCTTACCGGTCCACCCCTTTAAAAATTAGGGTTATATGTATTTTTTTTCCAAATGTCTCGCTCATGGGTATCTTATGGAGAGGCGCCCAGTTCCACTCTGTGCGAATTGTCAGGTTCCAATTTCAGTTTGCCACATTCTATTGGGCTGTCCAGTCTATTAGCAACCACGCAGAATTGACCTCCGACGTGGTCACGCTCTAACATCATTCCTTTATCTCCCCTCCTCGCTGACGGCCCCACCTCTGACATACTCACTTTTTGACTTTTTGACAACAACAGATTTATTACACAACCTTTGTTTATAGTCAAAGAATAATTATTCTTCCCTTAGCACTCCTCACCGCCCTTACAAACTTTACCTTCGTTATACTGTCACCCTGGTGGCTAAAGCTCTCGCTTCACAAGGCGAGTGTCCGGGTTCGATTCCCGGCGAGAGTAGAAACATTGGGCGTTTCTTTACACCGGTTTCCTATGTTCCCCATCAGTGATATCAGCTAGGCCTGCATACCTTGTACATGTACTTGTAGAAATATATATATATAATATATATATATATATATAATTATAATAAAGCATATTACACAGTTCACATACCCTACCCTGCAGCGCTGTATGACTGATGAGTTTAGCACTTAGTTTTGATTATAATAATTCACTGCGTCATTGCTTTTATCAAGCAAAAATTGAACACAACTTCGATATTTCACGTATACGAATGATTCTAAGTAGAAACCTCATGCCATAATTGGTCAAAAAATATATAAGAGCGTTCCAGAAATGTCTCAAAAAAATAGATATTAAAAAGAAAGATCACGAAGCTGTTATGCATGATACAACCTAATCATGACATTCAGTATCACATATGTTAATGCTATATCTATATAATAAATTAGTCAATTTGCCTATCTATGCATGCCTCACACTAGCTAGCCAGTTTACCTAGCTAGTACATTAATAGCCCCATTCAAGGCAAGGAAAACTGAAGATCTGGAGAATGTATATAAAATCTTCAATGTACGTACAAGTTCACTTAAGCACTTCAATTACAGAGAACATTTGAAGTCACTTGACTAGTACTCCATGGAATGAAGGCGAGAAAGATGCATCATAACATAAACCTGGAAATTTTTTTTAGAGGGACTGGTTCCAAACCTCCACACACAAATCACTCCCAACGAAAGCAAAAGACTCTACAAGCCCCCGGATGCAACGTCCCAACAATTCCAGGAACAGCTTCTGAAAATTGACCACTGTTTGGAAAATCTTCCAGCTCCTGCCCCCAACATCTTGCTACTGGGGGATTTCAACCTCAGGCACCTAAAATGGAGGAACATTGCAAACAATGTTGTAGCAGAGATAACACCAGGAGGCAGCTCAGATGAAAATTCACACATGCATGAACTTTTAAATCTCTGCACCAAGTTCACCTTAAACCAGCATATAGTAGAGCCCACAAGATTAGAGAATACGCTGGACCTCATCTTCACCAACAATGATGATCTGATACGAAATGTCATCATATCAAAAACAATATACTCAGATCACAACATAATAGAGGTCCAGACATGCATGAGGGGGGGCCCCAGATCAACAAAATGTGATCAGCCGCGAGGGAGCCTTCTCCAAATTCAACTTCAAAAACATAAGGAGGGACCAAGTAAACCAAGTCCTAAATGATATAAACCGGGAAGATTGCCTAAGCATCACGGATCCTAACCTATGTCTAGACCAAATTACCTCTGTGGCACTAGAGGTTTGCTCAAGGCAAATTCCCTTAAGGAAAAGGAGGAGAAGATGCAAACTAGAAAGAGAGAGGCGCTCCCTATACAGGCGAAGGCAAAGAATAACGGAGTGGCTACAGGAGGCCAATATATCTGAAATACGTAGGGAGACACTAGTCAGAGAAATAGCAAACATCGAATTAAAACTAAAGGAATCTTACAGGAATCAAGAAACGCGGGAAGAACTAAAAGCTATAAATGAAATTGAAAGAAACCCAAAGTATTTCTTTTCTTATGCAAAATCAAAGTCGAGAACAACATCCAGTATTGGGCCCCTACTTAACCGGGATGGGTCCTACAGAGATGACAGCAAGGAAATGAGTGAGTTACTTAAGTCCCAGTATGACTCAGTTTTTAGCGAGCTGCTAACCAGACTGAAAATCGAAGACCTAAATGATTTTTTTATGAGAGTGCCACAGAACTTGACAGACGCAAGCCTATCTGACATCACCACGACGCCAAATGACTTCGAAAAGACAATAAATGACATGCCCATGCACTCCGCTCCAGGCCCAGACTCTTGGAACTCCGTGTTCATCAAGAACTGCAAGAAGCCCCTATCACGTGTTTTTAACATCCTATGGAGAGGGAGCATGGACACAGGGGTCGTCCCGCAGTTACTAAAAACAACAGACATAGCCCCACTCCACAAAGGGGGCAGTAAAGCAATAGCAAAGAAATACAGACCAATAGCGCTAACGTCCCATATCATAAAAATCTTTGAAAGGGTTCTAAGAAGCAAGATCGCCACTCATCTTGATTCCCATCAATTGCACAACCCAGGGCAGCATGGGTTTAGAGCAGGCCGCTCCTGTCTGTCCCAACTACTGGACCACTACAAGGTCCTGGATGCTTTAGAAGACAAACAGAATGCAGATGTTATATACACAGACTTTGCAAAAGCCTTTGACAAGTGTGACCATGGTGTAATAGCACACAAAATGCGTGATAAAGGAATAACAGGAAAAGTTGGTAGATGGATCTATAATTTCCTAACAAGTAGAACACAGAGTAGTAGTCAACAGAGTAAAGTCTGAGGCAGCTACTGTGAAAAGCTCTGTTCCACAAGGCACAGTACTCGCTCCCATCCTGTTCCTCATCCTCATATCGGACATAGACAGGGATATAAGCCACAGTGCTGTGTCTTCCTTTGCAGATGACACCCGAATCTGTATGACAGTGTCCACCGTTGAAGACACTGCAAGACTCCAAGCAGACATAAACCAAATCTTTAAATGGGCTGCAGAAAACAATATGAAGTTCAATGATGAGAAATTTCAATTACTCAGATATGGAAAACGTGAGGAAATTAAAATCTCATCAGAGTAAAAAACAAATTCCAACCACACAATAGAGCGAAAAACTAATGTAAAAGACCTGGGAGTGATCATGTCAGAGGATCTCACCTTAAAGGAACATAACATCGTAGCAATTGCATCTGCTAGAAAAATGACAGGATGGATAATAAGAACCTTCAAAACCAGGGATGCCAAGCCAATGTTGACACTTTACAGATCGCTTGTTCTATCTAGGCTGGAATATTGCTGCACACTAACTGCACCTTTCAAGGCGGGTGAAATTGCTGACCTTGAAAATGTGCAGAGAACCTTCACGGCACGCATAACTGCCTGGGAACGCTTGAAGTTCCTAAACCTGTACTCTCTAGAACACAGGCGGGAGAGATACATTATTATATACACATGGAAAATTCTTGAGGGATTAGTACCAAACTTGCACACGAAAATCACTCCCTACGAAAGCAAAAGACTCGGCAGGCGATGTAACATCCCCCCAATGAAGAGCAGGGGTGCCACTAGCACGTTGAGGGACAACACAATAAGTGTCAGGGGCCCAAAATTGTTCAACTGCCTCCCAGCATACATCAGGGGGATTACCAACAAACCCATGGCTGTCTTCAAGCAGGCACTGGACAGGCACCTAAAGTCAGTACCTGACCAGCCAGGCTGTGGTTCGTACGTTGGACTGCGTGCGGCCAGCAGTAACAGCCTGGTTGATCAGGCTCTGGTCCATCATGAGGTCTAGTCACGGACTGGGCCGTGGGGGCGTTGACCCCTGGAATTCTCTACAGGTAAACTCCAGGTAGAAGGTGCAACTGACCCCAGTGAAAAGCAGAGGTGCCGTGAGTACACTAAGAAAAAACCCAATGTGTCCGGGACTCCGGGGCCCGAGATTGTTCAACAGTCTCGTATCATGCATAAAGAGGCTTACCCAAGAGGGAAATGGATAGATAACTAAAGTCAGTGCCTGACCAGTTAATTGGAATCCGTGCTACCATCAGTAACAACCGAATTCACAAACACTATGAGCAACTGCTTGTTACTACCAACAATATCAAAACCTACAAGAATCTCCGAGACTAGTACCTCATTATTAGACCACATCGGGACTAACACTATATCCCCTCTAAAATCAGGCATAATCACAGAGAACACCACAGACCACTACCCTACCTTTCTCATAACCAACCTAGGTAAATTGCCCCAAGATATTACAAAAGTTGCCTTCAGACTACATAATGAGTCGCCTGTTAATAACTTGATAACAGCTATGATTAACATTGACTGGCATAATGAATTAGAAACATATTCAGATACTAATGAATGCATCAAGAATTTCCTTAAAAAACCTACCACCTCTATAACAAACATTGCCCTAAAAAAACTAAACAGATCACAGCTAAGAGACTTAACAATCCCTGGCTAACACCCAGCATCCTTAAATCCATTAACAAAAGGCACCAATATGAAATACAGAAGGGGTCTAATAACCAGAGAACAATCCAAATGCTACTCATCAATCCTTACCAGCCTGATAAGAAGGGCAAAAAAATTGTATTATGAGAACCGACTCCAGAACATAAAAGGTGATATGAAAAAGACCTGGAAGACCCTATCTGCAATCCTAGGAAATAAAAAGATATCCAAAAACACCATTAAATTATCGAAAACGGATCAACCCCTACTCTCACCAACTGAGACAGCAACCATAGGAAAGAATCTAGCGAGTAAAATCCCAAGCTCGAACACCCGTCCAATAGACTACCTCACCATCTCCTACCCTAATACACTATTCCTAGCTCCTACCAACCCAATTGAAGTCTCGCTCATAATCAACACAAACTTAAAAACAAGGCAGGATACATAAATACCTTACCACCTTTTATGTACAAAAAAGCTTCACAGGTACTGTCACCAATTATAGCAACACTAATCAATAAATCCATTGAAACCTCTACCTTCCCATCAATTCTCAAAATAGCTAGGGTCACCCCGATCCACAAAGGAGGTGATCAAACTGACTTGAATAATTATAGACCAATTTCTAATTTACCACTGCTTTCTAAAATCTTTGAAAAATTAATTCATAGACAGATCTATTCCTACCTCGTCTCACACAATGTACTCAACCTCGGTCAATTTTGGATTCAGGACCAACAAAAGCACAAACGATGCTATTATACACATGCTAGAGTTAATATACACTGCACTTGAGAAGAGTGTCCCACTGGGAATCTTCATAGACCTACGCAAAGCTTTTGATACAGTCGACCATGATTTACTGCTCACAAAATTAGCACACTATGGTATAAGGGGGCACCCACTCAACTACCTAAAGTCATACCTTAGCAACAGAAGCCAATACGTGTACACAAATGGAGCGAACTCTTCCACACAACAAATTACAGTCGGAGTCCCTCAAGGAAGTGTCCTGGGGCCACTCCTATTCCTCATTTACATAAATGACCTACCGAATGCATCACAACTACTCAAACCAATATTTGCAGATGACACAACATATGTCTTCTCTCACCCAAATCCAGTCATACTGGCCAACACTGTTAATGCCGAATTACAGAAAATATCAACATGGATGACGACAAACAAGCTTACTCTCAATACTGACAAGACCTACTTCATACAGTTTGGAAACAAAACCTCAAATGTTCCACTTAACATAACGCTCAATGGTTCACCCATCACAAGACTCAGAGGGAAAATTCCTAGGAATCCACCTTGACAGTAGCCTTAATTCCAAAAACACATACAACAAATTTCCAAGAAAATCTCAGACAGTAGGCATATTATCAAAGATACACTATTATGTGCCACAATCAGCTCTCCTTGCATTATATCATTCACTTATCTACCCTTATCTCACCTATGGAATCTGTGCATGGGGCTCAACAACATTAAATCACCTTAGACCACTCATAACCCAGCAAAAGGCTGCAGTCAGGATGATGATAAATTCCCACTCTAGACAGATACTCCACCAATATTCAAAAGTCTAAAACTACTCACCGTAGAAAACATTCATACCTATTCATGTGCCTACTACATACATAAAACTCTACACTCTAATATCAACCCTCCGCTCAAAATTCTCCAACAACTTTAATAGGACCCATGACCACAACACAAGACACAGATCACTTTTCGATATACCCCGAGTCCATACCAACCAATGTAAAAATTCTATGCACATAAAGGGCCCCAGAATCTGGAATTCATTACCAGTAAATATTAAGATAACCTTGTCTGAAAATCAATTTAAAAGACTTCTCAAAAACCACCTACTCACTCCCACAGGGAAGTGTTCTTGGCCCACTACTATTTCTCATTTACATTAACGACCTACCAAATGCATCTCAACTACTCAAACCCATACTTTTTGCAGATGACACTACATACGTTATCTCTCACCCAAGCCCAGACACACTAGCCAACACTGCAAATACTGAATTGCAGAAAATATCTACCTGGATCATCAACAAACTTACTCTCAATATTGATAAAACCTATTTTATCCAGTTTGGGAACAGAGCTGCAAACGCACCACTTAACATAATGATAAACGGGTCCCCTATCGCAAAACTCACAGACGGAAAATTCTTAGGAATACATCTTGACAGTGGCCTCAAATTTCAGACATACATACAACAAATCTCCAAGAAAGTCTCAAAGACCGTGGGAATACTATCCAAGATACGGTACTATGTTCCACAACCAGCTCTCCTTACCCTATATCACTCACTCATTTACCCCTACCTCACCTATGGAATCTGTGCATGGGGCTCTACATCAATAACTCATCTCAGACCACTAATAACACAACAAAAGGCAGCAGTTAGAATGATAACAAATTCACACTCCAGACAACATACTCCACCAATATTCAAAAACCTAAACTTACTCACCATACAAGACATCCATACTTTTTACTGTGCCTATTACATACATAGAACACTTTATGCAGATATTAACCCACCACTCAAACTTTTCCTTACTAATTTTAACAGGACACATGACCATAACACTAGACACAGATCACTCCTCGATGTTCCCCGTGTCCACCTAACACTATGTAAAAACTCAATGCACATAAAAGGCACGAAAATTTGGAATTCATTACCTGTCATTGCCAAAGAAACCCTACCTGTACCCCAATTCAAAACGATGCTAAAAAACCACCTTCTCACCCAAAGCTAATTGCTCCATATCAACCATTCCCAGCAAAGTAGAATAATTACTTAACGTAAAACCTGACTATTAAAGTCAATGTAATGTATGAATGAACGAATGAATGAATGTAAAACCTGTTATGAATAATACTTACTTAGCTAATTATTCCCAACACTTACATTATAATGACCACGTAAACTAACTGCAATGCAATTAATTGTTTTAAATTGTTATCTCACTCAATTAGTTGCATTGCTGCAATAAATTGCTACAATTAATTGATATGTTCAACTTATATTCAAACTTTAAAACTTAGATATGCAACTTTACTTATTTTATAAATTATCAACCATAACTTTTTATTATTTTATTATTATTATTGCTTTAATTTGTTTAATCTGATTTAATTAATTTTATAATGAAGACAAAAGTACAAAACTATGTTCAAATTTCATAGCTTAAATACTCACCTTTACTCATTGTATACTATTTACAAAAATTCTTACAATTTAGTTTTAAGTTAATTTTAAGTCTGCCCAAAATGCCCTGCATACTAGGGGCTTTTGGCATGTACACCTCATGTAATCTCAATAACCAAATGTAATTCTTTGTATCATGTTCAAATAAAAATTATTATTATTATTATTATTATTACTCATACTGTAAACTACTTTCAAAAATGCTCAATGTTATTTTCCTTAAGATAATCTCAATTTTATATTACCATCCTCCTAGTAAGTAAGTTTATTCAGGTATACACAAATACATTTACATAGATTATCATACATAGCAGCATATGTGTAGAGAACCTAGGATAACCCAAAAAAGTCAGTGACTTATTTCCATTGGGGTCCTTTTTATACCTAAATATTATACATTGTAGGATATATATGTTATTATATTATAAAGGATATATGTATACTAGGAATAAGGTAAAGAGTTATTTACATATACATGTATGTTAGCTAAAAAAATAAAAAATCATTCTCCTCCCTTTCTGTCGCTACATTCATTAGGTACCTTTTGGTTCTATTCTTGAACTGGCTCATGCTATGGTTGGCTTTGACATATGCAGGCAGTCTGTTCCATTCCTTTATTGCTGTACATAAAAGGTGTTTGAAGCCTGACCACTGACTGTGGGAACTACAAAGTTGTGCTCTTTCCCTAGTACTATGTCTGCTTTGGTTCCCAGACTTGACAAAATTGGCAGCAAGATATTCTGGACACTGTTTGTGAGCAATTTTATAAACTTGATTTAATTTAAGTTGTTTTACTCTGTCTTCAATATTCAGCATATCCAATTGTTGTAATTCATCCTGGCCTACATGTTCTCTTGGTCCCAGGTCCAGGATGAATCTTACCATTTTGTTCTGGGTGATTTGCAGTTTATCTTTTCAGTTTTTTTTGTCAAGGCAGAGTACCATGAAGAGCAAGCGTAGTCCATATGACATTGTATAAGGGCTAGACATAGGGTCCTGCGAGCCTCAGTAGGTAGACACTGTGCTTGTCTGTAGAGGAACTTCAGTCTGGCATTCGCTTTCTTTACTATACTGTTCCCTATCAATTCTCCTGACATGCATGGGTCAAAGAGGATTCCCAGATATTTTACTGAGGAAACTGAAGTGATGGATTCCCCATTATACCGGACATTAAAATTATTTACCATGCTCAGTTTATATTTCGTGCCAAAGAGTATGGCTTCTGTTTTCCCTAGATGTAACGATAGTTTGTTGTCTACTAACCACTTGCTGCAGGACTCCAGTTCCAGTGTTAATACATTAGCTATATCTTGTGGGTCTTTATCTGACACTAACAGAGCACTGTCATCCGCATACAGTAGGAGTTTGCACTTGACACTGATGGGCATATCATTTACGTAACACAGGAATAATAAAGGACCCAGAATACTACCTTGGGGAACTCCACATGCTATCGGCAGTGGTTCTGATTCCGTTTTGTTGATTTTGACAATTTGTTTCCTGTTGCTAAGATAGGACTTAAACCAGTCTGTGGAACATATGCCGATAGCTTGAAGTTTCTTACATAATATATTGTGGTTGACAGTATCGAAGGCCTTTTACAAGTCTAAAGTTACCATTCCTATGAGGTTCCCTATAGACATTACAGTTCTCATGTAATCCATCAGATTAATTAGGGAGGTGTCGATTGAGTAAGATCTCCTAAAGCCTGATTGGTAACTATGAAGAATGTTGTTGTCATTAAGATATTTAACTACTTGACAGTACACCGCCCTCTTTAGAATTTTGGATATTACACTGAGTATACTAACAGGCCTATAGTTGCTGACATCAGACCTACTATTTTTCTTGAAGATAGGAGTAACTCTGGCCTCCTTGAACCCCTCTGGCACTGTATAAGTGGTGATGGACAAATTTATTATGTGAGCAATGGGGATTGCCAGTTCAGAGGCACCATCTTTTAGGAACTTAGACGGGATGTTATCTGGGCCGGTGCTCTTAGTTGGGTTTAATCTGGTTAGTTCTTTTTGCACGAAGTCATGAGATACACTTACTAGTTGACAACTGTTTGGAGTTACTCCTTTATTGGTATAGTATGTTTTAAATTTATCACTTGTTACAATTTAATATCATCATATTGTCATTTTAACAGTATAATATCATCATATTGTCATTTTAACAGTATAATATCATCATATTGTAATTTGAAATCAAATATATAATTAGAATAAACTCAATCAATTTCTCTAGTATTATGTACATAGTCTATAAGTCATTAGATTAAGCTGCCCCTAATGCCATGGCATGTCAGTGGCTCTCCTTGCACTTCAGTTTATGATTGTAATTACCAATATATATGTATAATTGCAAAGAAATAAAATTTACTTTACTTTAACAACCTGGTTGACCAGGTCCTGATCCTCCGGGAGGCCTGGTCATGGACCCGGCCTCGGGGGCGTTGACCCCCAGCACCTCCAGGTAACCAATTATTTCTTACATAATTTTATAGTTGTAAGCTATATTAAAAATTTAAATTATATTCGTCACTTATGCAGAAATAAATGTAGAAAGATTTATTTCATTTTTTATTTTTAATATTCTATTTTTTTTATTTTTATTTTAATTTCTATTTTTTCATCGTTTTTTCTTATAAAATGGTATACTTGTAATGGTCAGTATTATTCATTCTTAAAATTTTGTCAGTGTGTGTGAAGTCTTCCTTCCCATTAGTTTGTGGAGGTTAAGGTATGTCCGGTGAGAGATAGTGGGAGGGGTGGAGGATTAGTATGAGGGAGAGGGAAGGTGGAGACCTGGTGCCGTGTTGGTGGTTGGGGAGGATGGGGGAGCAACAGTTGTCAGTAGTAAGCTGTTAGATAACCATTAAATACAACCCCCATTGTGTATTTACTTATTAAATGTGCTTATCGGCAGAATTTGTGTCTGAAGAAAATAATTAGTAAATAACGTGAAATAAATCATCTTGTGTAGTGAAGCAATGGTGAGTAAATGAATGATGAATGATGGCAGAGGAGTATGGTAAGTGAGGTTTGGGAGGGTGGGGTGAGGCAGGACACAGTCTGAGCCTCAGTGTTGTGCTCGTGCGGGTCGGGCAACGTTACCGCTGCCTTCACACTATCTTATTTCTCACGCTCGCTCACCTGCCCCTCGCACTCTTCTCTCCCGTCCATACCTTCATCCTTACGGTAAATATTCATTTTCATTTGTGAGTATGACGCTGCTTTTAAAACGTTTCTCGTACATTTGGGTGATGGCAGTGAAGATGCACCCACTCCCTAGTTCCAGAAGCTGCACAACCAACCTTAAACATCAATATTTTATCCAGTGTGATTTTAGTGTTATGTAACTTTGAAACTTACGGACAAATGCTACTTGGCAGCCAGTGTGGCTGCTAAGACAGGTTAAGGTAGGTGCCAGTAGGCAAGGTAGTGCACAGTAGTGTCCTGGACACCTGGCCTGGGGTCTTAACACCCGGGTAAGTTATCACTTTAAACTACTTAGACAAGACTGCAACTGACACCCACGTCTCCTGTTTCTTCCTTCCTTCAAATGGATAAACTGGCGGAGATTTCATAATAAACCTAATGACAAAAGTAATACTTAGCCATAATTTAATTAATAACTAAAGACAAATTTCTGCACAAAAAAAATTGTCATTAGTTGTTATAGCAAAAGGATTAGCACAATATTATTGTTGACAATCACAGCAACAAGTACTTGGTTGACATTCTTGCAACGAAAGTATACAAACAAGCTTTCGTTAACACTTGCGTAATCTAATAGTTCAGTATTCAACCCATCTTCATTTTACCTCATAGATATATTAACTAAAGACAAGATACCCTGTGTAAATTTCTTAACACTTGTGGTCCCACCTTCCGTAAAGGAAGGTTCCTTGACGCCAGTGCGGGGCTCTTGATCTAAGAAATGAGACCAATCATTTCCTTCCTTGGATAGCATAACTCGTACGGGTTTCACGCTTCCCCCATGAATGTAATAAAAGTATGCCACTTAAGAGAGGTTTCTTGATGCTGTTGAGGGGCTTTTCAACCAGGGAATTGTACTTGTTCTTCCCTTTGTATTGAACCTGATTGCTCTCCAGTCGCCAGGCACCGGAAATAAGGTTGGAAGGGAGAAGGACTTGCATATATAATTATGTAGAGGACTATAAAAGGCAAAAAAGAAAACAATGGATATGTATTCACACCAGCAGTGTGTGTACGTGTGTGTGTGTACGTGTGTACCTAGTTTCTTCCTGCTCCATGAGCTTTATCATACCTCTTCTTAAAGGTATGTATGGATCCTGCCTCCACTACATCACTTCCCAGACTATTCCACTTCCTGACAACTGACTGGAAAAAATAATTCCTAACATCCCTGTGATTCATCAGTCTTCAGTTTCCAACTGTGACCCCTTGTTGCTGTGTCCCATCTCTGGCACACCCTGTCTCTGTCCACCTTGTCGATTCCTCTCAGTATTTTATATGTCGTCATCATATCTCTCCTGTCTTCCAGTGTTGTCAGGTCGATTTCCCTTAATTAACCTCTCCTCGTAAGACATACCCCTTAGCTTCGGGACTAGTCTTGTTGCCTCTACCCGCTCCATGAGCTTTATCATACCTCTCCTTAAAGCTATGTATGGATCCTGCCTAAACTACATCCCTTCCCAGACTATTCCACTTCCTGACAACTCTGTGACTGAAGAAATATTTCCTAACATCCCTGGGGTGTGTGTGTGTGTGTGTGTGTGTGTGTGTGTGTGTGTGTGTGTGTGTACGTACGTACGTACGTGTACTCACCTATTTGTGGTTGCAGGGGTCGAGACTCAGCTCCTGGCCCCGCCACTGTGTGTACGTACGTACGTTACATACTCATCTCTTTGTGGTTGCAAGGATCGATTCATAGCTCCTGCCCCCGCCTCTTTACTGGTCGCTACTATGTTCACTCCCTGCTCCACGAGCTTTATTATACCCCTTCTTAAAGCTATGTATCCTGCCTCCAGTAAATCACTCTCCAGACTGTTCCACTTCCTGACAACTATGACTGAAGAAGTACTTCCAAACATCCCTTTGACTCGCCTGATTTTTCAACTTCCAGTTGTGACCCCTTGTTGCTGTGTCACATCTCTGAAACATTGTCCCTATCCACCTTGTCAATTCCTCTCAGTATTTTGTTATCTTGTCCCTCCTATCCCTCCTGTCCTCCACTGTTGTCAGGTTGAGCTCCCTCTCCTCGTAGGACAAACCCTCAGCTCCGGGACTAGTCTTGTTGCAAACCTTTGCACTTTCTCTAATTTCTTGATCTGTTTGACAGACATGGCGTGGGTTCCATACTGGTGCTGCATACTCCAATATGGGTCTGACGTACACGGTGTACAGTATCGTGAATGACTTTACTTAGGTGTCGAAATCCTATTCTCAAGTTTGCCAGGCCCCCGTATGCTGCACAGTTATTTGGTTGATGTGCTCCTCAAGAGATGTGCTTGGTATGATGCTAACCCCAAGATCCTTTTCCTCGAGTGAGTTTTGCAGCTTCCGAGTTCTTAGGCTGAACTCCGTCTTCTGTCTCATTTGTCCTTCCCCAAGCTTCGTAACTTTGCACACACAACCCGCACATATAAAAGGGAGGAGCTTACGACGACGTTTCGGCCCGAAACGTCGTCGTAAGCTCCTCCCTTTTATATGTGCGGGTTGTGTGTGTATTGTTCCAGTCACGGTATTGTGCCTTTTTTGTTATTTATTCGTAACTTTGCACTTGCTGGGGTTAAATTCCAGGAGCCATTTGTCGGAACAGGCTTGCAGCCTGTCTAGATCCCCTAATAGGCTTACATGATCCTCGTCCGCTTGTATTCTCATTAGTTTCACATCGTCTGCAACCAGGGACACCTCTGACTCTATCCCTTCCGTCATGTCATTCACATACAGGAAACGGCACCGGACCCAGAATTGGCCCTTGTGGAACCCCACTCGACACATGAACCCACTCTGACACGTTGTTTCCTTCCTGTCAGGTATTTCCTGATTCATTGTAGTACTTTTCCTCCAATTCCTGTCTGCTCCTTTAGCTTTTCATCCAGTCTCTTGAATGGTACTGTGTCGAAAGCAGTCTTACAATCCAAGATGCAGTCTATTCATCCCAATTCTTCTCTTTCTCTCTCTCTTTTTTACACAGGGTTTGACATTAAGGATCCCTAACTTTATTGACAAGCTTTTTACAGGTTAAGGATTCCTAACTATATTGACAAGCTAAGAGCTGTTACCTACATCAGCTCATTTGAAAGCATTTTTATTGTTATGAAACATACAAGTAGGGAACAGGATGAAGTTGGAGCCATCTGTGGGACAACATTTTCATTTGATCAACTGACTTTATCTCGTTGACATCATAATGCTGCACGAATGTGTTCCAGACTCGAGTCATCCTGGGGATAAATGATCTCAGATCAAGTGATGTTCTGGAGAAGGGTACAGCCAGAGTGAAGTTCCTGCTTTCTGCCCGTCTTGTGGTATAGAAGCTTGCTTCTCGCTGCCTCGAAGTGGAGCCAAGAGCCAAGTGCGGTACTTTGACAATGTTGGCCTTGTACATAACAGTAAGGCCACCCACATCCCTCCTGTGTTGAAGATTGCTGAAATGACGGATCTATCCAGGATGGGTCCAGGCGAGAGATAAGACTTCTTGCTCTGTTTTCTACTGTCAAGCAGTCGCAGATCAGAGGGGGATGGGGGCAGGCTGGTTGTCATGTATTAGTCCATTCCTTTTTAGGTGCTCCACCACTTTCCCGATAATCATCTCCATAACTTTACAGACATGTCAGCGACATTGGTCTGTAATTTAGTGCAGCTTGTCTGTCTCGTTTCTTAAAAATCGGGACTACGTTTACTGTCTTCCACACCTCGGGCAGTTGCCCTGTTTCTGCCCCATCAGAACCCAAGCAATATCTGTGCCCACCCCCTTCGAGGTACCTAGTTCCCCTAGCAGTATCTTCACCTCCTCGGTTGTGTGCAGTGTGTCCAGCATTTGCTGGTGCACCCTACCAACCTGGTTTGCTGGAAGCCTCTGTCTCCACTGTGAATACCTCCCTGAATCTTGAGCTGAGCTCTTCACATACTTCCTGGTTGTTCCCTGTGAGCTCCCCTCCTTCCTTTCTTCCTCAGCTTGAATACCTGGTCCTTGACCGTTTTTCTCCTGATTTGGCTGTTTAGCAAATTTGGGTCAAATATGGATTGTGATGCTGTCTTTCTCATAGTGAGGCTGGGCTTATCTCCTTATCCTTGGACATTCATTTCTGGCTCTCCGGCTTAACTCGGTTTTCCTGGGTTCTTTGCTTTCTATACTTTTTCCAAACTCTAGCACACTTGGCTCTGGCCTCTCCAGGTAAACCATGGGCTCATTCTGGTCTTCCTGTTTCTGATGATCCATGGTACGTCCCTGCACTTTGTGGTCACATGTTCCAATATTTCTGTTCCAGCATTTCGTTTACTGTCTTTCTCTCTAATTCGCTTGTTCACTGCACCTCATGTAGGCATTGCCTCATACTTGTGTAGTCCCCTTTCTGGAATTTTGGCTTCTCATGCTGCTTCACTCTCCATTGTTAACTCTTATGTATTCGAAACTCAAGACCATGTGATCACTAGTACCTAGTGGCCTTTCATTTGTGATATCCCCTATGTCTGAACTGCTCAAGGTGATAAGAGTTCCAGCTGGTTCATTGTCTCTCTCTCTGGTTGTGTCCCTAACATTTTGGTACATGAAGTTTTCCAATACTGCCTCCAGCAACTTGGCTCTCCACGTCTCTGGGCTTCCCATGTGGTTCCAGATTCTCCCAGTCAGTCTCCTTATGGTTGAAATCCCCTATGATTAACTTTGCCCTGTTCATATGGGCTCTTCTGGCAACTTCGGCTAATGTCTTCCCTCAAAAGTCCATTGGTTTGATGAGCAGTGCAACTTCTCCATCTTTCCTTCCCCTGACTTTCCACAGGATCTGATAACCAGGCGGAAAGATCTTGTCTGTTATCACTTCCGTGAGCTTTGTCTCTGTGATTACTATGATGTGCGATTGCTATGATGTCCGGGGGATGCCTTGGTGATTCCTTCCTGCCACTCCTCACTCTTATTTGTAATTCCATCTGCAATGGTGTACCATACCTTCAGCTTCCTTACTAGAACCATATTCTTGGGAGTGGGAGGGGTTGGTGCTGGGGTAGGCAGGTCTGGATATTATAGTAGTCTGCTGGTGTGGCAGTATTAAGCTGGGGGGAGGAATGTATGTTTGGAGTGTGGCTCGGCTCTTGTTATATAAATATAGGCTTACCTATACAGTGGAACCTCTGGTCACGATCATAATTTGTTTCTAAACTCTGGTCGTGACCTGATTTGTAGTCAACAGAGTAAAGTCTGAGGCGGCTACAGTGAAAAGCTCTGTTCCACAAGGCACAGTACTCGCTCCCATCCTATTCCTCATCCTCATATCGGACATAGACAGGGATATAAGCCACAGTGCAGTGTCTTCCTTTGCAGATGACACCCGAATCTGTATGACAGTGTCCACCGTTGAAGACACTGCAAGACTCCAAGCAGACATAAACCAAATCTTTAAATGGGCTGCAGAAAACAATATGAAGTTCAATGATGAGAAATTTCAATTACTCATATATGGAAACCGTGAGGAAATTAAAATCTCATCGGAGTACAAAACAAATTTCAACCACAAAATAGAGCGAGAAACTAATGTCAAAGACCTGGGAGTGATCATGACAGGATCTCACCTTCAGGGACCATAACACCGTAGCAATCGTATCTGCTAGAAAAATGACAGGATGTATAATGAGAACCTTCAAAACCAGGGATGCCAAGCCCATGTTGACACTTTTCAGGTCGCTTGTTCTATCTAGGCTGGCATATTGCTGCACACTAACTGCACCTTACAAGGCAGGTGAAATTGCCGACCAAGAAAATGTGCAGAGAACCTTCACGGCACGCATAACAGCGATAAACCACCTCAATTACTGGGAACGCTTGAAGTTCCTAAACCTGTACTCCCTAGAATGCAGGCGGGAGAGATACATTATTATATACACGTGGAAAATTCTCGAGGGATTAGTACCAAACTTGCACAAGAGTCACTCCCTATGAAAGCAAAAGACTCTGCAGGCGATGTAACATCCCCCCAATGAAAAGCAGGGGTGCCACTAGCACGTTGAGACAACAAAATAAGTGTCAGGGGCCCAAAACTGTTCAACTGCCTCCCAGCATACATCAGGGGGATTACCAACAAGCCCCTGGCTGTCTTCAAGCAGGCACTGGACAGGCACCTCAAGTCGGTACCTGACCAGCCAGGCTGTGGTTCGTACGTTGGACTGCGTGCGGCCAGCAGTAACAGCCTGGTTGATCAGGCTCTGATCCAACATGAGGCCTGGTCACAGACCGGGCCGCAGGGGCGTTGACCCCTGGAACTCTCTCCAGGTAAACTCCAGGTCGTGACCCGAACCTAATTTTCCCATTGGATTGTATGTAAATGTGATTAATCCGTTCCAGTCCCCTACGAACTGTATGTAAATATTGTTTTTTAAATATTTTTAAGCACAAAAATAGTTGATTATACCATAGAATGCACAGTGTAATAGTAAACTAAATGCAAAAACCTTGAATTACCCTGAGAAAACCTTGAACAACAGAGAAAACTAACCGTTCTAGACACCTATGAACCATTTGCTGTAAATAGTTTTTATTTTTTAAGAGTTTTAAGCACAGAAAAAATAATGTTTGAAAAATCCTTAATTATACAAAATACTGGACAGTTTAATAAAGAAAAAACTTTAAATAACAGAAAAAAAACATACCGTAAACAACGAAGAGAACTAACCATTCACGAGTCGACTTCTGGTGTGAAGTGACGAGGAAGATAAGTGGGGAGGAGGAGGAGGTTACTGTTTTGAGGGGGAGTCCACCTCCGCGATGGAGGGACGTTCCCCTTCAGGTGTTTTCTCTCGTTTAGCTGGTGGATCAAACTTCACCATAAACCCATCTAATGTGACTTGTCTTTTCCTTCTCATTAGAACGTTACGGAAATGAGAGACGACGTTATCAAATGGCATGGAATGTGAAAATTGCTGCCGCTGTGTTCGTTCGGCACCTGATTATGTGTTCGTGACTAGATGCAAAAATTTGGCAAATTTTTTGGTCGTGAACCAATTTGTTTGTGTTCGGAAATGTTCGTGACCAGAGGTTCCACTGTATATATCATCTAACAAACTGCGGCCAGCCGGATTAGATCCTGTGACACATTCCCTCGCCTCAAGAGACGGAACAATGTTCACATCGCCTTAACCACTTAACCTAGGATCCTACAAGAATCATGCACCCAGCAGTGCTAGGTGTTCATGATCCGAAGACACTCGTGGTAGTGGTAAGCTCAAGGCTAATTTCAACCACCTCCCGTTTGAATACCAGCCTCCACAAGCAGTTTATGTAGTTATGAAACCACGAAACAAGTGGTATTAAATCAGTTACCAAACTGCAACCAGCTAGGATTAAATCATGCGACACGTTCTCCAGCCTCAAGAGACAGAACAATATTCACATCGCTTTAACCACTTAACCAGCGATCGTGGTTTCATTACTATATAAACTGCTTGTGAGGCTGGTATTCAAACGGGAGGTGGTTGAAATTAGCCTTGAGCTTACCCCTACCACGAGTGTCCGGATCATGAACACCTAGCTCTGCTGGGTGCATGATTCTTGTAGGATCCTAGGTTAAGTGGTTAAGGCGATGTGAACATTGTTCTGTCTCTTGAGGTGGGAGAATGTGTCTCAGGATCTAATCCCGGCTGGCCGCAGTTTGGTAAGTGATTCAGTACCTCTTGTTTCGTGGTTTCATTACTATATATATGTGCCGAATAGGTGAAATTGGTCAATTAGCAAGAAATCTTTTAAAATTAAGTCTTTTCTAAATTTTTCTCTGATACGTTTAAAGATGTATTTTTTTCATTTATGTTAATGTAAAAATTAATAATTAGGTTCTGAACCTAACAAAAAAGTATTTCATTGTGTTTGTTTATTATTAAATTATTGCAAACTTATCTAAAATATATTTAGTTGGATTAGCCTAAATTAAATTGCGCTTGTTATAATAAGGTTAGGTAAGTTTTAAAAGGTTCTTTTCGTATAAAATTATTAATTTTTACATTAGCATAAATGAAAAAAATATATCTTTAAACGTACAAGAGAAAATTTGAGAAAGGACTTAATTTTAAAAGAGTTTTCTTGCTAATTTACCAATTTTACCTATTCGGCACGACATATATAAAATATGAAGGAGAGGGAGGTAAGCCTGTATTGTTTTCTTCGTGGAAGTCCAAGAACTTTGACATCCCATATAATGAAACTGGAAGTGAGGGATAACAGCCTGGGGCCAATAGTAGTAGGTCATGTTAATCTACTGTTAACATTGAGTTGTAAGAGACATCCCCTGTACCAAGATACCATGGCGTACCTCTTGTCTGTTGCATGTGTTGCTCATTATCTTTCTAGTTCTCCAACATTTAATACTGGTCAAGAAAAGCAATAGGTTAGTGTTTATCAAGGACAAAATTCTATCTTTCAAAGCAGTGCTCTTACACCGTACTCGCGTCAGTGTTATGCTGTGATAGTTTTTATGGTGGCAGAGGACCAGGTCACGAATACTCCGCTTTGATTTCTTGCAAAGTAAATTCCTTGACAGTTTTCATTTTAATTTAGATAATAACTGTCGTGGTCCCCTTATCGCTGATAACAGGCACCATGGCGGGTCCTGGAGGATTATCTCTGATCGCTAGATCTGTTGTCGTGTCTTGCTGCCTACACAATTTAGAATTTAAAATAATAGGGAACACTGCAGTATGCCTACTGGGCCACATGTATGTAGCCGACCCTGTTGAACTCCAAACTATTTTTTGTAACTTGCCCTAAAAATAATATACCTCGCTTACAAATCCAGTTAATACTGCCAAGTCTGGGTCCACTTGATTACGTGTACACGCCTCGCTGAACAATCAAGCTTGTATCCTCGTCAGTGTACGAACCAAAAAAACTCCATCCTTCCTACGTTTTTCCCCTTTGCACCAATTTCATTTTTGCTTGTGTGCACAGTAGGACATCTTGAGAGATCATTCCTAAGTATTGGTAACTTCAGTTCTGCAGGAACAAAACCTTTGAAGCTCCTTTAAATACTGAATCCATGGTGGAACTACCAGTCAAACGCTCGCCTCCCACAATCCCTTACCAACCCTCCTCCCTACCCAACCTAACCTTATTTTATAACTTTCATTTTCTTAACATACAACTACAAAAATTTAGCCACTAATAGGGAAAGAAAATATGGAAGAGGCACTTCTGGCAACGCTGTGACTCGGTAGCACAAGAGAGGAGTGTTCAAATCTTACTAGCATGTCTTGTGGTGCGAAAATGAGTTAACCTTCACCCACACCATTACCACCGCCTCACCCCATCCCTCCTTTTCTCCCTACCAATTGTAGGGGTCTCAAGATCAGATTTCCACCAATAATGGTCTTAATTTATGTAAATGTTTGTCAGAAGGAATTTAATTACTATTAGTTATTAAGTGCAGAACGGTGTAATGGGGAAACCATCACTTCAGTTTCCTCAGTAAAATATCTGGGAATCCCCTTTGACCCATGCATGTTAGAACTGATAGGGAACAGTATAGTAAAGAAAACGAATGCCAGACTGAAGTTCCTCTACAGACAAGCACAGTGTCTACCTACTGAGGCTCGCAGGACCCTATGTCTAGCCCTTATACAATGTCATATGGACTACGCTTGCTCTTCATGGTACTCTGCCTTGACAAAAAAACTGAAAGATAAGCTGCAAATCACCCAGAACAAAATGTTAAGATTCATCCTGGACCTGGGTCCAAGAGAGCATGTAGGCCAGGATGAATTACAACAATTGGATATGCTGAATATTGAAGACAGAGTAAAACAACTGAAGTTAAATCAAGTTTATAAAATTGCTCACAAACAGTGTCCAGAATATCTTGCTGCCAATTTTGTCAAGGCTGGGAACCAAAGTAATCATAGTACTAGGGGGGGAGAGCACAACTTTGTAGTACCCACAGTCAGTGGCCAGGCTTCAAACACTTTTTATTGTACGCAATAAAGGAATGGAACAGATTGCCTACACATGTCAAAGGCAGTCATAGCATGAACCAGTTAGAGAGCCAAAATATACCTAATGAATGTAGCGACAGAAAGGGAGAAGTTTATATTTTTTTAGCTAACACACATGTAAATATAAATAACTCATTTTACTTTATTCCTAGTATTCTATATCCTTTATAGTATATTATAAGATATCTCATCCCCTTCATAGTATAATAATAAGGTATTAAAAGAACCCCAATGGAAATAAGTCACTGACTTTTTTGGGTTATCCTAGGTCCTCTACACACATGCTGTTATGTATGATAATCTATGTATTTGTGTATACCTGAATAAACTTATTAAAAGTTTCAAATGATAACCGTGCAAGAAAGAAGACCTGGATGAATTTAACAAATTTTAAATTGGTGTATATACATAAAATACATGTCAGTACCATGGTTGGAGCAATTGTAGACGGAGGTAGATGAAAAAGACGACAGAGGCAAATGTATGAAAGCTTAAAAAAAATAAGCTCCGTGAATAAATCTAAAACATTAAGAAGCTTCTTGTACAGACTATTAACAGGGTTTCATAATAAACATGTCTGTTGACATGTAATATGGACAGTCGTCAGAATAACTTTAATATATATTGGTAATATAATTTTAAGAAAACTTAACACAAGACATTAATTACGACGAGACTTATAAAGGCACTGGGAAATACTTGGGTTGTCTAGGTGGACAGGGACAACAGTACACTTTAAATGAGAAATAAAAGTTGACTAAAGTGATGCTGTTCTCGTATTTTATTTTAACCAGGGAACAGCGCACAACCAGTAGGGGTTGTACACCACCTTAGAAATGGGAGGCATGCAGATTAGATCCAAGGAAGGGGAGAAAAAATCCATTACTTTGTATCAAAATTATGCAATAATAAAGTAACTACTATTTCGAGATAACCGTGCCACTTGCATGTGCATCAGTGTTAACATTTTAAAGCTTATTAATCACGAAAAACTCTAGTAGTGTCATGGGCTCAAAACTGTTCAACACCTTCCCATCTCATATAAGGGGGATTACCAATAGACCCCCTAGCTGTCTTCAAGAGTGAGCTGGATAGATTACCTGGAGGATGTTCCAGGGGCAACGTCCCCGCGGCCCAGGCCTTGACCAGGCCTCTCGGTGGATCAGGGCCTGATCAACCAGACTGTTACTGCTGACCACACGTACGAACCACAGCCCGGCTGATTGGGTAATGAAGGCAGCCAAGGGTCTATTGGTAATCCCCTTATGTATGCTGGGAGGCTGTTGAATAGTCCTTGGCCCCGGACACTTTTATTTTCTTAGTGTACTAATGGTGCCCCTAATTTTCATTGGGGGGGGGAGAGTTATATTGCACCGTCTGTCCAGTCTTTTGCTTTCGTAGGGAGTGATTACTGTGTGCAGAATTGGAATCAGTCTCTCTAGGATTTTCCAGGTGTAGACTATGAGGTCTCTATCGTCTGCGCTCCAGCGAGTATAGATCAAGTTACTCCAAGCGTTCCCTGTAATTAAGGTGTTTGACAGAACTTGTATGAGCAGTAAAAGTTCTCTGTACATTCTCTAGATCTGCCATTTCACCTGCCTTGAATGGAGCTGTTAGTGTACAGCAGTATTCCAGCCTAGAGAGAAAGTGATTTAAAAAGGATCATCATTGGCTTGGCATCGCTTGCTTTGAAGCTTCTCATTATTTATCTTATAATTTTCCTCGCAGATGTGATGGTGATACTGTTGTGTTCTTTGAAAGTGAGATCCTCAGACATTAACACTCCCAAGTCCTTCACACTACTTTTCCGCTCTATTGTGTGATTGGAGTTTGCAGTAAACTGAGTTCTAGCTGTTTTTTCCTCCAGTTTTCCATAACTGAGTAGCTGAAATTTGTCCTCATTGAACATATTGTTTTCTGTTGCCCATTGGAACACTTGGTTTATATCTACCTGAAGATTTACCGTGTCCTCAGTGGATGACAGTCTCGTGCAGATTCTAGTATCGTCTGCAAAGGATGACAATTGTCTGATACGAGGATGAGGAACAGGATGGGGGCGAGCAATGTGCATTGTGGAACAGCTTTTCACTGTGGCAGCCTCCGACTTGATTCTGTTTACCACTAATCTTTGTGTTCGATTGGTTAGAAAGTTGAAGATCCATTTGCCCACTTAGCCAGTTATCCCTTCAGCATTCATTTTGTGTGCCATTACACCATGATCACACTTGTCAAAGGCTTTTGGAAACTCTGTGTATACTACATCTGCATTCTGTTTGTCTTCCAGTGCGTCCAAGATCATACAGTGGTCCAGTAGTTGCTGCCCTGGATTGTACAGTTGTTGGGAATCCAAGTGATTTGTGATCATGCTTCTTAGAACTCTTTGAAAGATTGGTCTATAGTTCATAAAGTCAGTACCTGGCCAGCCGGGCTGTGGTTCTTACGTTAATTACGTGCGGCCACTAGTAACAACCTGGTTGATCAGGGATGGTAATTGACCGTGCCCTGGGGGCCCTTGACCCCCGAAACACCCTCTAAGTAGACTACTCTGCCTCCCCACACCTATTCATCTCACTCCTATACCCCACAACACGCCCATCCCCACACCTCGCCCTCTCCCACCCAGCCATACCACACCGTCCCACCCGCCCACACTATGACCTCTCCCACCCACACCATGCCCTCTCCCACTCACCCACATCACGCCCCCTCTCACCCACGCCCACCCTCGCACATCGCCCTCTCCCGCCCCCACACCTCGCCCTCTCCCACCCGCCCACACCTCGCCCTCTCCCACCCGCCCACCACCCACACCTCGCCTTCCACACACCCACACCTCGCCCTCTCCCACACACCCACACCTCGCCCTCCCACACACCCACGCCTCACCCTCTCCCACACACCCACACCCACCCACACCTCGCCTTCTCCCACCCACCCACAACTCGCCTTCTCCATCCCACACTTAGCTTTCTTCCACCCACCCACACCTTGCTTTCTCTCATCCATCCACACCTCGTCCTCTCCCACCCCCACACCTCCCCCTCCCCCCCTTCCCCTCTCCACCCGCACTCCTCGCCCTCTCCACCGCAACTCCTCGCCCTCTCCCACCCGCAACTCCTCCCCCTCTCCATCCACACGCCCTCCCATCCCCCCTCGCCCTCTCCCACCCGCAACTCCTCGCCCTCTCCCACCCCACACCTCGCCCTCTCCACCCACACCTGCCCTCTCCACCCACCCACACCTTGTTTTCCCCACCCACACCGCTCCACCACCCACCCTTGCTTTCACCCACCCCACCTTGCTTTCTCCCCACCCACACCTCGCTTTCTCCACCCACCCACCCTGCTTTCTCCCACCCACCCACACCTCGCTTTCCCCACCACCCACCTCTCTCCACACCACCCACCCTCTCCCCCCACCACCACACCTCGCCTCTCCCACCCACCCCACCTTCTCCCATACCCCACCCACCACACCTCGCTTTCTCCCACCACCCACACCTCGCCTCTCCCACCCACACCTGCTTCTCCACCCCACACCTTGCCTCTCCACCACCACACCTCGCCTCTCCCACCCCACACCTCGCCCTCTCCCACCCACACTCCTGCCCTCTCCCACCCCAACTCCTCGCCCTCTCCACCACACCACCTCCTCAGCCCTCCCCCACCCCAACTCTCGCCCTCTCCACCCAACTCCTCGCCCTCTCCCACCCCCACACCCCCGCCCTCTCCCACCCCACACCTCGCCCTCTCCCACCCACCAACTCCTCGCCCTCTCCCACCCACACACCTCGCCCTCTCCCACCCACCCACCCTCCCCTTCCCACCCACCACCCTCGCTCTCCCACCCACCCACACCTGCTCTCCCACCACCACACCTCGCTTTCTCCACCCACCCACACCTCGCTTTCTCCACCACCACACCTCGCTTCTCCACCCACCCACCTCGCTTTCTCCCACCACCCACACCTCGCTTTCTCCCACCCACCCACACCTCGCTTTCTCCACCCACCCACACACTCGCTTTCTCCACCACTCCCCACCCACACCTGCTTCTCCCACCCACCCACACCTCGCTTTCTCCCACCCCACCCCTTCCCACCCACACCTCGCTTTCTCCCACCCCACCCTCTTTCTCCACACACCTCGCTTTCTCCCACCACACCTCAGCTCTCCACCCCCCTTCTCCACACCCCCTTTCTCACCCACACCTCGCTTTCTCCCCACCCACCCACACCTCGCTTTCTCCACCCACCCACACCTCGCTTTCTCCCACCCACCTCTTACACCTCGCTTTCTCCCACCCACACCTCGCTTTCTCCCACCCACACCTCGCTTTCTCCACCCACACCTCGCTTTCTCCCACCCACACCTCGCTTTCTCCCACCCACCACACCTCGCCCTCTCCCACCTGCAACTCCTCGCCCTCTCCCACCGCAACTCGCCCTCTTCCACCCCACACTTCGCTTTCTCCCACCCCCAAACCTCGCCCTCCACCCCACGCCCTCTCCACACCTTGCCTGTACCCCTAGATCCCACACGCATCTCCACGCGCGCGTGCACACTTGTTAACCTGTCGTTGCACCCCCACTCCTGCTAGTTCAAACTGGGATAAAAATAGCGAGGACGTCAGGCGCCTCAGAGACAGCTGGTGCATAGTTACTGAGTCGCTGGAGGTGGGGGGTGGGGAGGGGTGGGTGGTTATTGGTAGGTTATAGTAGAGGGGTGAGAGTGCATCAGTGGGGGAGGGTCAGGGAGTGAGTTTTGGTATGTTAGTTACCAGTTGGTAAAGGCACTTTTCCATAGACACTTAGCCTGTTAGTGTGTATACTCGCTTAGTAGTCGTTGCAGGGATCGATTCATAGCTCGTGGCCCCGCCTCTTCACTGGTCGCTACTTGGTCCACTCCGTGTTCCATAAGCTTTATCATACCTCTTCTTAAAGCTATGTATGGATCCTACCTCCACCACATCACTCTCCAGATTGTTTCACTTCCTGACAACTGTGACTGAAGAAGTACTTCCTAACATCACTGTGACTCATCTGAGTTTTTAGCTTCGAGTTGACCCCTTGCTGTGTCACATCTCTTAAACATTCTGTCCCTATCCACCTTGTCAATTCCTCTCAGTATTTTTTTTATGTTATGTCCCCCCCCCTCCCTCCTGTCTTCCAGTGTTGTCAGGTACAGTTCCCCTAACCTTTCCTCGTAGGACAAACCCGTCAGCTCCTGAACTAGTCCAATTTCTTGTGTTTGACCAGGTGCGGGTTCCATACTGATGCTGCATACTCCAATATGGTCCTGAAGTACACGGTGTACAGTGTCCTGAATGACTCCTTACTTTGATGTCGAAACGCTGTTCTCAGGTTTGCCAGGTTCCCGTACGCTGCAGCAGTTATTTGGTTGATGTGCGCCTCATGAGATGTGCTCGGTATGATGCTCACCCCAAAATCCTTTTCCTCGAGTGAGTTTTGCAGCCTCTGACCTCTTAGGCTGTACTCCGTCTGTGGTCTCCTTTGTCCTCCAAGCTTCATAACTTTGCACTTGCTGGGGTTAAACTCCAGGAGCCATTTGTCGGACTAGGCTTGCAGTCTGTCCAGATCCCCTTGTAGGTTTACCGGATCCTCGTCCGTTTGTATTCCCATTAGTTTCACATCGTTTGGGACACCTCTGACTGTCTCTTCCGTCATGTCATTCACATATACAAGAAACAGCACCGGACCAAGGACTGACCCTTGTGGAACCCCACTTGACACATGCGCCCACTCGGACACCTCGTCTCGTTCCGATAGACGTTTCCTTCCTGTCAGGTATTCCCTGATCCAGGTCAGTACTTTCCCTTCTATTCCTGCCTGCTCCTCTAGCTTTTCAGCCAGTCTCTTTTGTGGTACTGTCGAAAGCCTTTTTACAATCCAAGATGTAGTCTACTCATCCCCCTCTCACCTATTTTACTTCAGTTACCTTCTCATGGAACTCCAATAGGTTTGTGATGCAGGATTTTCCTTCCCTGAAGCCATGCTGGTTGTCACCTATTAGTTCATTCCTCTCTAGGTGCTCCACCACACTTTTTTCCTGATAATTTTCTCTATAACTGACATACATGTCAGCGACACTGGTCTGTAATTTAGCGCAGCCTGTCTGTCTTCTTTCTCAAAAATTGAGACTACATTTGTCTTCCACACCTCAGGCAGTTGCCCTGTTTTGATAGATTTATTAAAGATTATTGTTAGTGGCACACAGTGCATCTGCTCCCTCTCTCAGGACCCAAGGAGATATCTGGGCCCACCGCCTTCGAGGTATCTGGTTCCCCTAGCAGTGTGTCCACCCTACCACCTCAGTTTGCTGGGAGCCTCTGTCTCTTCTGTGAATACCTCCCTTACTCTTGAGCTGAGCTCTCTCATACTTTCTTGTCATTCCCTGTCAGCTTCCCTCCTTCCTCAGTCTGATTACCTGATCTTTAATTGTTATTTTCCTCTTGATGTGGCTGTATAACAACTTTGGGTCAGATTTGGCTTTTCATTCTATGTTATTCTCGTATTGACGCTGGGCTTCTCTCCTTATCTATCCATATTAATTTTTGGCTTTTCGGCTCAACTCTGTTTTCCTGGGTCCTTTGCCGTCTATACTTTTTCCATACTCCATTACACTTGGCTTTGGCCTCTCCACACCTGGTAAACCATGGGCTCACTCTGGTTTTCCTGTTGGTTTTGTTGCCCCTTGGTACGAACTTTTCTACTGCCTCCCTGCACTTTGTGGTCACGTGTTCCATCATTTCGTTTACTGTATTTTTAGCTCACTTGTCCACTGCAACTCGTGTAGGAAATGCCTCATACTTGATTTCTCATGTCCTCCTCGTGCTGTTACTTTCTCCATTGATAACTCTGTGTATTCAGAACTTAACACCATATGGTCACTAGTGCCTAGGGGCCTTTCATGTGTGATATCCCCTGTGTCTGAACTGCTCAAGGTGAATACGAGGTCTAGCTTAGCTGGTTCATTGTCTTTTCTTTCTCTCTCTGGTTGTCCTTAACATGTTGGTACATGAAGTTTTCCAGTACTGACTCAAGTATCTAGGATTTCTCCCAGTCAATTTCCTTATGGTTGAAATCCCCAGTGATGAGTAACTTTCTTGCTCATGTGGGCCCTTCTGGCAATCTCGGCTAATGTGTCTACCATCACTCTGTTGCTCTCCTCGTATTCCTGTCTTGGTCTCCTGCTGTTGAGTGGTGGGTTGTACACTGCTGTCATCACTTTTGGGCCCCCAGTATGAAGAGTTCCTACTATGTAGTCATCTGCTACCCCTCTGACTAGTCCTCCCATCTCCTCAAAACTCCATTAGTTTTTGATGAGCAGTGCAACTCCTCCTCCCAGTTTTCCTCAGGATCTAATAACCAGATTGGAAGATCACATCTGTTATCAGTTATGTGAGCTTTGTCTCTATGATTGCTATAATATCCAGGGATGCCTCAGTGATTCTTTCCTTCTACTACTCACTCTTATTTGTAATTCCATCTGCATTGGTGTACCATACCTTCAGCTTCCTTTCTAGAACTATATTCTGGGGGGGGGGGAGGGTTGGTGCTGGCTGTGGGTGTGGTAGGCAGGTCTGGATATTATGGTAGTCTGCTGGTGTGGCAGTATTAGTGCTAGGGTGGGAACTGTGGGTGTGGAGTGTGGCTCCCCTCATGTTATTGTGGGTGGGTCTGTGTGCAGTTGTTTGCAGTTTCCTTCGATGCTGTGCACCCCTGTCTGCCAGTACCTGCCCTGTTCCACCTTCCTGCCTCTGGCACATTCTTACGTTCTCTGTTCCCTTTCTTTTTGTGTTCGGTCCAGGTATTCGCTGGTATTTTTGGGAGCCCTTTAACAGTGGCTTCTGCTGCAGGATTTTGTTACATATCTTTTCTGACTTGAATGCCACTTTGATTGGGCAGTTCTTTTCCCTCAAATACCACCCCTCTCTGAAAATTTGTCATTTGAGTTGTCCTCTCCTGTTACTGCAGTGATACTTTTAATCTCTTTTATCCCCCCCTGTCTTTTTTTGTCATGTGTCTTCCCTACTGCCTCATAGACCCCAATAATAATGAGTGTCCTCTCTTCATCCCATTTTGTTTCCCCTCCGTATCTCTGGGTCCGATTTAAGCATCTCCTTAGTTGTCTCTCTTATCTCCCAGATGTCCCAGTGGCCTGGTATCATTTCTCTGAGGAACTTCTTTGCTCTTTTCCCTCCTTCAATCCCCTCACTCTCTACTGCTGTTCCTTCTCCCAGCTCCTGGCTCCTATTGGTCCTCTCCTTTATATTCCAGTTCCTCCTCCAGTCTCGTCATCCTTGCCTCAGCAGCAAGAGCTCGTAACTCCCACTTCTTACTCTCTCTAGATATCTTCTCGACCATTGTGTTGCAAAACTCGCTTATCCTTATTTCTCACTCCTGTTCCATTTTGCTCATGATCATTTCTGCCAGTGCTTCTTTTTCAGCCCGGCCATCCCCGGTACCCTTATTTCTTTGTCATGCCCCCTGTGTGCTCGTGTGTGTGTACTCACTTATTTGTGGTTGCAGGGGTTGAGACACCTCCTGGCCCTGCCTTTTCACTGATCGCTACTAGGTCCTCTCTCCCCTGCTCCATGAGTTTAGCATACCTCGTCTTAAAGCTATGCATGGTTCCTGCCTCCACTACCTCACTTTCCAGACTATTCCACTTCCCGACAACTGTGACTGAAGAAATACTTCCTAACATCCCTTTGACTCATCAGTCTCTTCAACTTCCAATTGTGACCCCTTGTTTCTGTGTCCCATCTCTGGAACATCCTGTCTCTGTCCACCTTATCTATTCCTCACAATATTTTGTATGTCTTTATCATGTCTTCCCTGACCCTCCAGTGTCGTCAGGCCTATTTCCCTTAACCTTTCTTCGTAGGACAATCCCCTTAGCTCTGGAACTAGCCTTGTTGCAAACCTTTGCACTGTCTCTAATTTCTTGACGTGCTTGACTAAGTGTGGGTTCCAAACTGGTGCTGCATGCTCTAGTATGGGCCTGACGTACACGTTGTACAGTGTCTTGAACGATTCCTTACTGAGGTGTGTGTCTCATTGTTAGTGTATGTGGGGTGTTGGTGTGTGTGTAATGTGTGTGTGCACGCACGCGTGTCCCTGTATATGTGCACGCTCGCTCGTGCGTGCGTGTGGGAAAAATGGTTTGATTTGAGCTGGGTGTTTGTGAGGGGGTGGAGCTGGGTGTTTGTGAGGGGAGGAGCTGGGTGTTTGTGAGGGGGGTGGAGTCTGGGTGTTTGTGAGGGGTGAGAGCTGGGTGTTTGTGAGGGGGTGGAGCTGGGTGTTTGTGAGGGGGTGGAGCTGGGTGTTTGTGAGGGGGTGGGCTGGGTGTTTGTGAGGGTGGAGCTGGGTGTTTGTGAGGGGTGGAGCTGGGTGTTTGTGAGGGGGTGGAGCTGGGTGTTTGTGAGGGGTGGAGCTGGGTGTTTGTGAGGGGTGGAGCTGGGTGTTTGTGAGGGGGTGGAGCTGGGTGTTTGTGAGGGGGTGGAGCTGGGTGTTTGTGAGGGGGTGGAGCTGGGTGTTTGTGAGGGTGGCTGGTGTTTGGAGGGGTGGAGCTGGGTGTTTGTGAGGGGTGGAGCTGGGTGTTTGGTGAGGGGGTGGAGCTGGGTGTTTGTGAGGGGGATGGAGCTGGGTGTTTGTGAGGGGGATGGAGCTGGGTGTTTGTGAGGGGGATGGAGCTGGGTGTTTGTGTCTTCTACCGAAGTAACTTTCATGCTTGTTTTAATGTCATCTGAAGCTGATACAAAACTGTAACAGGTGATTTTATGTTTGCTATGAGGATAAGAAAAAGCAGAGGTGTCAGAACACTGCCTTGGGTTACTGAGCTTTTTGCCTTGCTGATGCTGGATTTTGCTGTTTACTACTATTTGAGTTGTTAGAAACCAGAAAATTCATCTGACTACCTTCTCAGTTATGCCCATAGCCTTCATTTTGTTTCCAATTACCCCATGATCGCATCTGTCAAACGTTTGTGCAAAATCAGTGTATATCACATCTGCGGGTTGGTTTTCTAATGCCTCCGCAATTGACATTGGTTTTGCAGTTGACAGGTATGATCTTCCAGTTCTAAACCCGTGCTTGTTTGGGTTATGCAGATTGTGCTGTTCCATGAAATTTGTAATTTGACATCTCGTCACTAGAAAAATTTTATGCTGTGGGATGTAAGGAATACAGGTCTGTAATTTTTGGCTAGTGCTCTTTTACCTCTCATGCAAAGGAGCTATGTCTGCACTCTTTAAGGTTTCTGGTATTTCACCTAGATTTAAGCTCTTTCTCCACTTTTATAAATAGAGAATTCCATGAATCGGGTGCAGGTGCTGATTGAGCGAGCATGTTTTAAATTTATTTTTCGAATTCTACTGGATTAGTACTGATGTCAGTTACTTGATGTGGCCTACCTTCCCATGGGTTCTGCATCCTCCACCCTCTTATTTCGTGGGTTGCTGAACACCGACTTGTATTGGTCTTTTAGAATTTCTCTTATTTCCTGTTCATCGTCAGTATATGATCCTCTTATTAAGGGTTCAGTTTTACAGGTAGTTCTTAGCTTGGATTTTGCATATGAATAGAAATATTTGAGGTTTCTTGTAGTATCCTGGATGGCCTTTCGTTCCCTTTGATTTTTTGCTCTAAATAGGTGATCTCTCGGCTAAGACTATCTTTTCTTCGTTAGAGACATGTTCATGTGTTTAAGCAATTCGATAACCCCTTTTTCGTGTGTACCCTCTACGCTCTTTCTAGGTTACGTCAATGGTACATATTAAATACAAACCTTTCATGCTTGCGTGTTCAGCTTCTCGAGGCACTGGTGAGGATTTAGCGTGCTCATGACTGTTTCCCAGGATATGTCTGATTATTGTTGGTTAATTTTGTCCCAGTCAGTTCTGTGGTTGTTGAAGTTTAACGTCCTGAAAATCCCTTATCGTACGTTATTACTGGAGTTGCCCAACCCTGGGTTTATACTCTTGTACTTATATGATGCTATGGTCAGAGGATATTGTTTTCGTGACTCTGAATAGTTCTTCGTTGTTTGTGAATATCAAATCCAGTGTGTTTTCACTTCTAGTGGGATCAGGTAACTGTTGATTTAATGCGAACTTTTTCCAGAGCCTCGTTATTTGCTTGGTATGTAGCTGTTGAGCCAGAGTGCTGCCACCAACTATTTCTGGTATAATGTGATGAACCATTTTACATCTGGAAGATAGAAATCTCCAATTAGTTTAATATTTAGTGTGGGATTTTCCAGCCTTTCAAGACAACTATCTATCTTCCTTATCTGATCTGTGAATTCATCAGCCGTTTCTGACGGTAGTTTATATATGAGGATAATTACCAAATTCCTATTTTCAACTTTAATACCTGAATTTCTACTGTATGATTCGATGAATTCAACAATTCTGTGCAACAAAAAGTATGTTTCACATAAGTGTTACTCCTTCTTGTGACCTATTAACTCTGTCACATCTATACATAGTTTTTTAATCATTATCTTGCCGTCCAAAACATCCCTTATATGTGTTTCAGTAAATGATCCAGACTTGGCATTCGCTTCTGTGAGGAGCCCACTAATATAACATTTTTACTTGATTTCAAACCCTGAATATTTGCAAAAAAGAAGCAGGAGTTACCATTTGATATGTTTTGGGTCGGTGTGTGTTTTTGTTAGTACTACTGGTGATGTACTACCTCATATAGCTCTTGGTGAACATACCCCAGCTTTCTTCATTATTGATTGTGCCTTTGTCTGTTGAACATAAGATCGTATTAAAGTGTACGAGTGATTTGGTTTGTCCCACTGCTGGGCACCTTTCCCCTCTGTAGTATTACCCTGTTTGTCCCCTTTTTGGGGTCTGCTCTTTTCTTTGTCTAAAAAAAGAATGCTGTTAAGTTTTCCATTCCCCTGCTTTATCAGAAGACCCGCGTTCCTTTTATGTGATCTGGACAGCTATGCCATAATTATCAATCCCCGAGTTGCATTGAGGCTTTGCACATCACTGGATGGAATACCTACATTCGTGTTCAAAGCGACACTTTCCCCGCCCGCCCCATCATGGTTGCAATTTTTTTTGGTGTTACCATCACTTTATAGAGGCACATTCCTTTATCATAGTATTAGATGTCCTGACTGCCTACATTTACTAAGTTAAGACTCATTCTCGTTTTCTGAGAACTGATCTGTATTCCCTTGTTCTTTCTTCCTGAGCATATTTCTTCAGGTTTTTCTGTTTCTAGTTTTCATGATATTGACGTCTTTCTCCCTTTAATTTTTATCACAGTCTTGTGTCCTTTCCATCTTCTCTTTCCTGTCCTGAATGTCTCTCTCCACCCTTATTTCAGCTTGTTCCCTACCTTTATTTTCCCACTCTTTGTATATATCTTGTAAGCTCCTCAGCAAATTTATTACATTTTCTAGGTTTTTGATTTTCAATACTTCCCTTATGCCTGTCCAGCTTTCTATCTCTGGGGCAAATCCAGAAACCTCTTTCCCGTTAAAGATTATTAAGCTTTGTATATGAAACATTAAATTTCGTACCACATATTCCACATTCAATTCCCCATATGTTTCTTCTAGAGTTTCTCCCACATACACCACAGATGTTATTTATAGCCATCCTCACTGTGATTCCCGCTGGTTTCATATGCCAGTCCTTTTGGGTTTAGGGTGAAAATAGTAGCTCATTCTATGAACTATTTGCTCCACGTGTTAGATCCCTCTGTTCCAGTCCTATTTCGTTCTGTATTAAAGTTGGTAGAATTACCGACAATATGTTAGGTAAAAGGACACAAGTGCAACTAATGTGAGATTTTAGTGTGGCAACGTTTCGCTCTCCAGGAGCTTTAACAAGCCGTAGCGGCTTGATAGAGCTCCTGGAGAGCGAAACGTTACCACAAAATGTCACATTAGTTGCACTCGTGTCCTTTTACCTATTTTGTTCTACTGCATACTTTCGTCTTTTATGGTTGATATTATGCTGGGTCACCATTCCCACTAGTGGTGGTGACCGTGGCGGCGGCAGTGTCGAGGAAGGAAGAGGCAGAGGTGTGGATGGTGCGGGGTCCGTCGAGGGGTTGGTTGCGGTGCCTGGGGATGGTCTCCTCACACATCCTTTGCCTCTAAGTCAGGTCGCTGAGACTTACCTTGTTATCTTAATCTTCAAACCTTCTACGTTGAAATGAGGGAACAAATACCATGTCCCCCTAGTCTTTTTTATATATTCACTTTACTATGAGCTTAGAGCCTTATATCTAGGCTTTAAATAATAAGATATTACAAGGACTCCAATGGAAATAAGTCACTGACTTTTTTGGGTTATCCTAGGTAATTTACACTTGTTACTTGGTATGGTAATTGCACTTGTGTACTTGTACCTAAATAAACTTAGCCTCTCATCAACGGATCACTCGTATTATTTCATTTATACTGCTATTTACATTGTTATTTACACTCAGCTGTTAGTTCAGCTTCCACTTATGACTTCTGGCAGTAACTCGCAAGTGATTTTTCCATCATATGTTACACTCATATTACACCATCTACCGTACACTATACCTGGACAGGGTTCCGGGGGTCAACGCCCCCGCGGCCCGGTCTGTGACCAGGCCTCATGGTGGATCAAGGCCTGATCAACCAGGCTGTTACTGTTGGCCGCACGCAACCCGACGTACGAAACAGCCCGGCTGGTAAGGTACTGATTTTAGGTGCTTGTCCAGTGCCTGCCAGGGGTCTATTGGTAATCCCGCTTATGTATGCTGGGAGGCAGTTGAACATTCTTGGGCCCCTGACACTTATTGTGTTCTCTTATCGTGCTAATGGCACTTCTGATTTTCATTGGGGGGATGTTGCATCGTCTGCCGAGTCTTTTGCTTTCATAGGAAGTGATTTTCGTGTGCAAGTTTGGTATTAATCCCTCTAGGATTTTCCAAGTGTATATAATCATGTATCTCTCCCGCCTGAGTTCTAGGGAGTACAGGTTGAGGAACTTCAAGCGTTCCCAGTAATTGAGGTGGTTTATCGCAGTTGTGTGTGTCGTGAAGGTTCTCTGTACATTTTCTAGGTTAGCAATTTCACCCGCCTTGAAACGTGCAGTTAGTGTGCAGCAATATACCAGCCTAGATAGAACAAGCGACCTGAAGAGTGTCATCACAGGCTTGGCATCCCTGATAAAAAAAAAAGTAACAAACCTGTTAGAAAGGGATCCCTTAATATATACACACACTTTCGCTTCATTTAAAGTTGAATGTTCATATAATGAAATAATAAGAGTGTAAATGTGTAAACCTTAGCCTCGAAAGTGAGAGTAACATCCTCGTTACCTACCTTCCTTCCTCCCTCAACTCCATTCTTGGTTCTGTGTACTTTTAACGGTGCACATTGAAGCTCCATATGTACTTTCATGTAATGAGTACAGGAATCTTCAGTCATTCCTAGGGAGTGTCCAATAGGTGAAAGTGAAAACATCATTTTGGATTCACAAGGGTTGCCTTTGATAAATTGGGCTTTAACATAATTAAGCAGAATTTAGGTTAGATTTCGGAGATGCGTTTTCAACTACATTTTTTAAGCAGGTGGCAGAAGAGAAGCTTTCTGCGTCTGGGAGTTTGAAAGTTTAGGACCCTTTATTTACATGGAGTTCCAAGATAGGTTGTCGAACACGTAGCATATGAGATACTTATTTCTTGTGTTGTCTGTGTTGAGTTGCAGCTCTCCAGGAAGAGTGAGTGTTGGGTTGAAGTTCGTTCTAAGTGCCCTGTATACATAAAGTACACAGTAGTAGGTATGGGTGTGTTTTCTGT
>WNWK01014661.1:0-50523 GCA_009830355.1 Cherax destructor | reverse complement strand
GACGAGATTTTCTGGAGACAGGACAAAATACTCCTTGAATATTTGGGAATATCAATTCCATTTTTTTTAACATGGCCCCTCCTTTTCCGAACACTGCAAAACTCCCCCTTTTTATGTAAGTTTATTATTGTAAGTGTTTTTATAAGTGTATTTTTGGGGGTCAGAAATGGACTAATCTAATTTACATCATTCCTTATGGGAATAAATTTTTTTGGGAACAGCACTTGAACAGCTTTCCCCAATGGGGTGAGTTTTGGAGTGTTCGAATAGGGGTCCACTGTATCACAATTCATCTAATATGACATAATAAACAATATAAATAACATAGAAACCTGATATATACTCTAGAATGAATAAAATATGTCATTATGTGACAATTGGAGGTGGCCCCAACCGCTCCCGCACTGTTGTGGTATTCACTGCCATCTAGTGACGGCCTTTCGAGCCGTCTATTATTATAATTATTATTGTATACATAGTACATTATTATTATACATATATTATTATTATTATTATTATTATTATTATTATTCTATTATATTATTATATGTACTACTATTATTATTTTTTTTTTCAACAAGTCGGCCGTCTCCCACCGAGGCAGGGTGACCCAAAAAGAAAGAAAATCCCCAAAAAGAAAATACTTTCATCATCATTCAACACTTTCACCACACTCATACATAATCACTGTCTTTGCAGAGGAGCTCAGATACGACAGCTGAGAATTGTCCCTCCCAGCTGTCACTATCCCAGACCCCTCCTTTAAAGTGCAGGCATTGTACTTCCCATTATTATTATTATTATTATTACAATATAAATAATTTGGAATTTTTATTAACACAAAAAATAGAAGATTTACTGTTATGCAGACTACTGCATTATTGTAATAATTGTATTAGTATTAGTAACCCATTCATGACTGCATATTGGAATGGAGGTGACGTCATTTTTTTACTCTTGAACATAGCCAAAGAATCGAACATTTCTGCTTCTTTGAGTTCAATTTCAAGGTACTTTTCGTCGTGAAACCAATCAAAATCATATCTACGTATTTCTGTAATATATCTTCCATTCTATCAAATGAGACCAAAAAAACGAGAATACAACAATAAAAACCATATGAAAATACCGAAAATACCGCTAAGGTGAGGCTAATGCCTTAGAAATGAACTCTGTTATTTATGGTCCAATTTCTTTCATTTTTGGTGTATGTTAAGAAGCATCTTTCCATCATACATTGCCTAAGTTTCAATAAGATAGTCCAACAAACAACTGAGATCCAATTCCCTAGATAAAGAGCAAGAGCCCCTCACCAGCGTCAAGTAACCTCCCTTGAGGCCCACTTGCATCTGGAAATTTCGCTCGCGTCTGGAAGAAAAAAAATCGACCGAGTGACTGCTCGTATCTGGAAAAACTCGCACGTGGATGCACTCGTAAGTGGAGGTTCCACTGTATTACCATTAGCATCAAAGTAACAGCAACAGCAGCACTTCTGTCAGCATTAAAGTACAATGGACCCTCGGTTAGCGGACGTTCCTGTTAGCGGCCGGTTTTACGGCTCCCGGTTAGCGGCCGATATTCCGGTTAGCGGCCGTTATTCCGGTTAGCGGCCGTATTGGACACGTCAACCCGCCGGCTGGGGACGCTTGCGCTTCATTTTGTTTGTGTCTCTCAGTACGTAAGGAAGCTTCTGCTCATTCATACAAACATTTTGCTTGTTTTCCATTGTTTTTTGCCAGTGCAACTGCGAAATAAGTAACCATGGCTCCCAAGAAAGTTCCTAGTAAAGTTCCTGTGGCAAAGAGAGTGAGAAATACCATGGAATTTAAGAGAGAGGTGATTGAGAAATATGAGAGTGGTATGCGGGTGCTGGAACTTGCCAGGATGTTTGGGAAAAACAAATCAACAATTACAACCATCCTGTCAAAGAAAGAACAGATCAAGGAGGCTGATGTTGCCAAAGGAGTAAATGTGCTTACGAAACAAAGGTCCCCAATAATGGAACAAATGGAAAAGTTATTATTATTGTGGATTAAAGAAAAACAAATGGTGGGAGACAGTGTAGTGGAGTCTGTTATTTGTGAGAAGGCAAGGCGTTTGCATGAAGATCTTGTGAAGAAAACTCATGGAACAAGTGCTGCTGGTAGTGAATTTAGGGCCAGCAAAGGCTGGTTTGAGAGATTTAAGAAGTGTAGTGGCATACACAATGTTGTAAGGCATGGTGAGGCTGCAAGTTCAGACAAACATTCTGCTGAATTTCAGGACTACATAAAGAGTGAAAATCTGAAACCCCAACAAGTGTTTAACTGTGACGAAACAGGCCTGTTTTGGAAGAAAATGCCCAACAGGACCTACATCACGCAGGAGAAAAAGACACTGCGTGGACACAAGCCTATGAAAGACAGGCTAACTCTCATGTTGTGTAGCAATGCAAGTGGGGATTTCAAAGTGAAGCCTTTACTCGTGTATCACTCTGAAACTCCCAGAGTGTTCACGAAACACAATGTTCACAAGAAAAGATTGTGTGTGATGTGGAAATCAAGTCAAAATGCATGGGTCACAAGGTCAATTTTCAAAGATTAGGTTGATGATGTGTTTGGCCCAAGTGTGAAAAAATACCTTCAGGATAACAATTTGGGACTCAAGTGCCTCCTGGTACTGGACAATGCTCCTGCACATCCTCCCGACTTGGAAGACCAAATGTCTAGGGACTTCAAATTTCTAAAAGTGAAGTTCTTGCCTTCTAACACCACTCCTCTTCTCCAGCCCATGGACCAGCAGGTCATTTCTAACTTCAAGAAACTGTACACCAAAGCAGTGTTTCAGAAGTGCTTTGAAATGACCTAAGACACTGAATTGACCCTCAGAGAGTTCTGGAAGATTCACTTCAATATCTACAACTGCATAGGCCTTATAGGTAAGGCTTGGGAGGGAGTGACTACCAGGACTTTGAACTCTGCTTGGAGACCACTGTGGCCAGATTGTGTCCAACAGAGGGATTTTGAAGGATTTGCAGCTGACGACCCTGTGCCTGTTGTGGAAGATATTGTGACATTGGGGAACAGCCTGGGGTTGGAGGTGAGTGGTGAGGATGTGGAAGAGTTGGTGGAAGACCACAGGGTAGAGCTAACAACTAAAGAGCTGCAAGAGCTTCATCTGGAACAGCAACAGACCACAGCTCAGGAACTTGCTTCACAGGAGGAGGGAGAGAGAGAGGAGGTGCCTTCTTCAGTGATTAAGGAAATGTGTGGAATGTGGAATAGGTTATAAAGTTTTGTTGAAAAACACCATCCTGACCAAGCTGAAACGAGCCATATCTGCAACATGTTTAGTGACAAAACCTTGTCCCACTTCAGGGAAATGTTAAAGAGGCACCAGAAACAGAGCACTCTGGACACTTATTTTTCTAGACAAGGTTCTAGTGACTCTCAAGCTGGTCCTAGTGGCATTAAAAGAAAAAGAAGGGAAGTAACCCCAGAGAGGGACTTGTTACCTGAAGTTCTTTTCGAGGGGGATTCCCCTTCCAAAAACTAACTCCCCTCTATTTCCTCCTCCCTATCTTCCAGAAGCCAGCATTAGTCTTCAATAAAGGTATGTAATACTAATTTAATTGTTAAAGAAATTTTTTTGTGTGAATATTTTTGTCTGGAACAGATTAATTGTATTTACATTAATTCTTATGGGGAATATTAATTCGGTTAAAGGCCTAGCTCCTGGAACGGATTACGGCCGCTAACCGAGGGTCCACTGTACCAGCAACAGTAGCACTTCTGCCAGCATTAAAGTACCAGCAACAGTAGCACTGCTGCTAGTATCAAAGTAACAACAACACTGCTTGGAGCATCAAAGTAGCAGCAACAGTAGCACTGATGCCTACATCAAAGTAGCACTAACACTGCTGTCACCACCATAGTAGCAACAGCAGCACTAATGCCAAACATGTATTCAATAGCACCACTGCTGCCAGTATCAAAGGAACAAAAAATAGCAGCACCTGTGCAAGCATCAGAGCAACAGCAGTAATAGTAGCAAAACTTTTATGGAGAAGGAACATACCCACAGGTGAGATTCCACAGTCACTGAAAACAACAGATATAACCCCACTCCATAAAGGGGGCAGCAAAGCAATAGCTAAGAACTATAGACCAATAGCTTTAACGTCCCATATCATAAAAATCTTTGAAAGAGTTCTAAGAAGCAGGATTGCAAACCACTTGGGTTCCCAAAAATTGCACAATCCAGGGCAACATGGTTTCAGAGCAGGTTGCTCCTGCCTCTCAAAACTATTGGACCACTATGATATGGTCTTAGATGCACTGGAAAACAAACAGAATGCAGATGTAATATACACAGATTTTGCAAAAGCCTTTGACAAGTGCAATCATGGTGTAATAGCACACAAAATGCATGCTAAAGGGATAACTGGCAAAGTAGGCAGATGGATCTTCAACTTTCTAACCAATCGAACACAAAGAGTAGTGGTAAACAGAGTTAAATCGGAAGCTGCCATAGTGAAGAGCTCTATTCCACAAGGCACAGTACTCGCACCTATCCTGTTCCTCATTCTCATATTAGACATAGACAGAGATGTAAACCATAGCACCGTATCATCCTTAGCAGACGATACTAGGATCTGCATGAGAGTGTCATCCATTGAGGACACGATAAATCTCCAAGAAGATATAAACCTAGTTTTCCAATGGGCAACAGAGAACAATATGATGTTCAATAAAGACAAATTCCAACTATACTCCGTTATGGAAAACTGGAGGAAATAATAGCTAGGACTGAGCATACTACAAACTCAAATCGCACAATAGAGCGGAAAAACAATGTGAAGGACCTGGGAGTGGTAATGTCCGAAGATCTCACCTTCAAGGACCACAACAATGCCACTATCACATCTGCGAGGAAACTGAAAGGAGGGATAATGAGAACATTCAACACAAGAAATGCTAAGCCAATGATGATCCTTTTTAAATCACTTGTTCTCTCTAGGCTGGAATACTGCTGCACATTAACATCCCCATTCAAGGCAGGTGAAATTGCAGATCTAGAGAATGTACAAAGAACATTTACTGCACGTATAAGTTCCATCAAACACCTTAACTACTGGGAACGCCTTGAAGCACTTGATTTGTACTCACTGGAGCGCAGGCGAGATATATATCATAATTTACACCTGGAAGATTCTTGAGGGACTGGTTCCTAATCTGCACACAGAAATCACTCCCTACGAAAGCAAAAGACTTGGCAGTTGATGTAACATACCCCCAGTGAAAAATAGGGGCACCACTGGTACACTAAGAGAAAATACAATAAGTGTCCGGGGCCCAAGACTGTTCAACAGCCTCCCACCAGCCATAAGGGAAATTACCAATAGACCCCTGGTTGTCTTTAAGAGGGAGCTGGACAGATGCCTAAAGTCAGTGCCAGATCAGTCAGGCTGTGGTTCGTACATTGGAATACGTGCGGCCAGCAGTAACAGCCTCGTTGATCAGGCCCTGATCCACCAGAAGGCCTGGTCATGGACCGAGTCACGGGGGCGTTGATCCCCGGAATGCCCTCCAGGTAGACTAGCATTAAAGTAGCAAAAGAATCAACAGCAACAACAGGCAAAGTAAGATGTATTGTCAAATCTCCTTAAATCTACTGCATCTGTTTATTAAGTATTAACTTTAATTCTCCTTGTAGGAAATGAAATACTGTTCAAGCCACTCACACACTTTTAAAAAATCATTAGTATGGAGGCAAACACCAAACAACTAGAAGATAGCAAGTAAATCAATACTGAAGGGAAAGATGGGTAGGAAATGTAAAGTGCAAACTGCTAGAGATGATTGAAAAAGACTACGTACCTACATCTAGAAATCATTAAATTCCTCAAAGGACACCAGCATGGGTACAGAAATGGTTTTTGTATCAGCAGCTGAAAGTTCAGTGGAACCAGAAGGTAAAGCTCACATCCACCCCTTCACCATTCTCATGCCAAGTTCAAATAGGTATGCAGAGAAATTTTCCTGCTAACCCCCCCCCCATCACTTTCAGTAAGAAACTACTCACCTCATCAATACATTTAACAAGCTCATCTGGATGTATATGCAAATATGTAGTCCCAAATTCCATAGGTTGTGGGCCATCAATTAAGTTAATTCGGCCAAGGCACGTAGAATAGCAATAGTTGTATGCAATCATGATTGATGGGTAAAGACTTTGAAAGTCTAACACTACCACTGGGTCTGTGTAAAATCTGTAAAATAAGGGATAGCAATTAATATATTTTTTTAACACATCAGCCATTTCCCACCGAGGCATGGTGACCCAAAAAGAAAGAAACACCCAAAAAAGAAAAAAACTTTCATCATTCACACTTTCACCATCACTCATATATAATCACTGTCTTTGAAGAGGCCCTCAGATACGACAGTTTAGATGTCCCTCCAAACTGCCAATATCCCAAACCCCTCTTTTAAATAGCAAGTAAAAAAAGGTAATTACATAGTAATTCACATAAACATCATATTACAGGTAGCAAATATAGGAATTCACATGTATGCATGGGCTTTAGAAGATCAAAGATATTAAAGAAGCATATGTGGCTATAGAAGAGTGGGTGCAGGAAAAACAAGAAAGGGTTGGTGAAATGATGAAGTAAAAAACAAAATGTTTCGCCCGAGAACAAACGGAAATTAGCAATGTGACAATATGTGCAGTATATAAAAGGCAAGAAAGAGGACTCTCTTAAACATTAGGTTTGTTTGTCTTGTTGACATGGGTTTAAAAAATGAAAATAAATGCCGGCAAAACAAAAGATCGATTAAAATAAAAAAACAACTACAAACATAGGTCACATGTAATACCTTGACTCTGGCTCCATGGTAAGGGCAATCCACTCTGGTGCCTTCATAGCACTTCTCTGATGAATGCTGGGAGATATGGACACCATATTTGAGCCTCGAGCCAAGCGAAGCATCATTGACTCTACCCGAAACTGCAAAGAAAGTATTTAATAAGAATCAGTTGTTGTAAGTACATTTTTTCTTTAATTTCACAACAGATCTGATATCCTTAACAATTTTGTACAAGACATTCTTTTCAAATATCATCATTACTTTTTATGAAAATTACAGCACTGTTCAAGAGGTAAACATACTTTATGTAGCCTATAACCTGACAGAAATAAACATTTCCTTTTGACACACTTGCTGTAATCTAACATGATTTACTGTATATTTTAGAAGATTCTGAAGAGAAGTTGCAAAGGTTAATGAACAAGTTATAAGGGTATGTAAAAGAAGGAAATTAAAACTATTATTATCAACATCATTATAATAAAATTAAGCGCTAAACCCATAAGGGTTACACAGCACTGCAAGGAAATTAAATGTGTTGAGGAGTCCGTGGAAAGTTTATCTATGGAAGAAAAAAAAAAACAGGAGTGGAGAACACAGTGGTATCAATGCTTTTACATGGGTGTGAGGAATGAGATTTAAACACTATAGCAAGGAAGAGGCTGGATTATTAGTAGTATTTCTTTTTTAACCCTTAAACGGTCCAAACGTATCTATACGTTCGCACGCCCAGTGCCCCGAATATTTTGAAAAAAAAAAAAAAAAATTATAGAAATAAAGAACAAATTTTTTTTTAAGTGTTATCGGATAAAAAAAAAAAACAATTAGGGTGAGTAGTTACCGAGATATGAGGCGGAGAAGTTGGCACTGGATGCTCACCTGACAGCAACAGGAGCCCTGCCGCTTGCAGAATTGTTGCCGATATACCATTTTTTCTCTTTTTTATTATTTTTATATAATTTTTATGTTCTGCTAATTACAATTTATAGTAGTTCTTGTGATTTCATAGCCAATCTTTGTTCTGACAGTAATATTAGGTACTGAAATTGTACTCAAATAATAATAATGATAGTGCATAAAATAATAATAATAATAATGATAGTGAATAATAATGATAACAATAATAATAATAATAATGATAGTGCATAATAATGGTGATAATAATAATAATAATACATTAAAGTTCCCTTGAAGCCATTATGTAAGATATGTGTCACTGCCTTATCTCATCTGATCTCCACTAATGATGACTGGTGACATTTGACGAGGGTGAGGGTAGTTTTATCTCTTCTTATCAGTCCAGTAATTACAGTGATGACATTTGACGAGCTTACACTGCTTCCCTTTATTTGTTACGCAAACCTGTCTGTCTGTCTGTCTTTCTGTCTGTGTCTGTCTTTCTGTCTGTGTGTCTGTCTTTCTGTCTGTCTGTGTGTCTGTCTTTCTGTCTGCTTGTCTCAGAGAGTAGCTCATAAACCAACTGGTATCACACAGATCACAAGCACATTATATCACTTTGTCTTGATTTTTTTAGTTATCCTAGGTAATTTACACTATGTATAATTGTATTTACATATGTGTTCCTGTGAGATAGAGACAGAGACAGATAGATACAGACAGACAGACAGAGATAGACAGCCAATCAGGTACCCAGCTGACCAGCCAGCTGCTGGCCAGCCAGGTGGCCAACCAGCTGCTTGCCAGCCAGGTGGCCAGGCAGGCAGGCAGCCAGCTGGCCTGCCAGCCTACCGACATAACTTTCCACTTCAAAGGGGAGTGTTAATATGACATGACATCAGTGAATCCTTATATAGAGGGGCAACGGATATATCAGATCATTATTTGGTTGTAGCTACAGTTAGAGTAAAAGGTAGATGGGACAAAAAGAAAATGGCAACAGCAAGTAAGAGAGAGGTAAAAGTGTATAAACTAAGGGAGGAGGAAGTTAGGGTGAGATATAAGCAACTATTGGCAGAAAGGTGGGCTAGTGCAAGTATGAGTAGTGGGGGGGTAGAAGAGAGTTGGGATAGTTTTAAAAATGCAGTATTAGAATGTGGGGCAGAAGTTTGTGGCTATAGGAGGGTGGGTGCAGGAGGAAAGAGGAGTGGTGGAATGAAGAAGTAAAGGGTGTGATAAAAGAGAAAAAGGTAGCTTATGAGAGGTTTTTACAAAACAGAAGTGTTAATAGAAGAGCAGAGTATATGGAGAGTAAAAGAAGGGTGAAGAGAGTGGTGAGAGAGTGCAAAAGAAGAGCGGATGAAAGAATGGGACAGGCTCTCTCAAGAAATTTTGCTGAAAACATGAAAAATTTTTGGAGTGAGATAAACAAGGTAAGAAAGCCTAGGGAACGAATGGATTTGTCAGTTAAAAACAGAGTAGGGGAGTTAGTAGATGGGGAGCTGAAGATATTGGGTAGATGGCGGGAATATTTTGAGGAACTTTTAAATGTCGATGAAAAAAGGGAGGCGGTAATTTCATGTACTGGCCAGGGAGGTACAACATCGTTTAGGAGTGAAGAAGAGCAGGATGTGAGTGTGGGGGAGGTGCGTGAGGCATTACGTAGAATGAAAGGGGGTAAAGCAGCTGGAATTGACGGAATCATGACAGAAATGTTAAAAGCAGGGGGATATAGTGCTGGAGTGGTTGGTATTTTTGTTTAATAAATGTATGAAAGAGGGAAGGTACCTAGGGATTGGCAGAGAGCATGTATAGTTCCTTTTTATAAAGGGAAGGGGGATAAAAGAGAGTGTAAAAATTATAGGGGAAGAAGTTTACTGAGTATACCAGGTAAAGTGTATGGCAGGGTTATTATTGAAAGAATTAGAGGTAAGACAGAGAGTAGGATTGCAGATGAGCAAGGAGGCTTTAGAGTGGGTAGGGAATGTGTAGATCAAGTGTTTACAGTGAAGCATATATGTGAACAGTATTTAGATAAAGGTAGAGAAGTTTTTATTGCATTTATGGATTTAGAAAAGGCATATGATAAAGTGGATAGGGGAGCAATGTGGCAAATGTTGCAAGTGTATGGAATAGGTAGTAAGTTACTGAAGGCTGTAAAGAGTTTATAAAAGTGAACATAGATAAGAGTAAGGTGATGAGGGTATCAAACGATTTAAATAAAGAAAAATTGGATATCACATTGGAGAGAGGGATTATGGAAGAAGTAAATGTTTTCAGATATTTGGGAGTTGACGTGTCAGCGGATGGGTTTATGAAGGATGAGGTTAACCATAGAATTGATGAAGGAAAAAAGGTGAGTGGTGCGTTGAGGTATCTGTAGAGACAAAAAACGTTATCCATGGAGGCAAAGAAGGGAATGTACGAAAGTATAGTGGTACCAACACTCTTATATGGGTGTGAAGCATGGGTTGCAAATGCTGCAGCGAGGAGGAGGCTGGAGGCAGTGGAGATGTCCTGTCTAAGGGCAATGTGTGGTGTAAATATTATGCAGAAAATTTGGAATGTGGAAATTAGGAGAAGGTGTGGAGTTACTAAAAGTATTTGTCAGAGGGCTGAAAAGGGGTTGTTGAGGTGGTTTGGTCATTTAGAGAGAATGGATCAAAGTAGTATGACTTGGAGAGCGTATAAATCTGTAGGGGAAGGAAGGCGGGTTAGAGGTCGTCCTAGAAAAGGTTGGAGGGAATGGGTAAAGGAGGTATTGTGGGCGAGGGGCTTGGACTTCCAGCAAGCATGTGTGAGCGTGTTAGATAGGAGTGAATGGAGACGAATGATTTTTGGGACATGACGATCTGTTGGAGTGTGAGCAGGGTAACATTTTGTGAAGGGATTCAGGGAAACCAGTTAATTGATTTAATTGGACTTGAGTCCTGGAAATGGGAAGTACAATGCCTGCACTTTAAAGGAGGGGTCTGGGATAGTGACAGCTGGGAGGGACAATTCTCAGCTGTCGTATCTGAGCTCCTCTGCAAAGACAGTGATTATGTATGAGTGTGGTGAAAGTGTTGAATGATGATGAAAGTATTTTCTTTTTGGGGATTTTCTTTCTTTTTGGGTCACCCTGCCTCGGTGGGAGACGGCCGACTTGTTGAAAAAAAATAAAAAAAATCAGTGAATCCTTGGTGTTTGCCGCAGTGTTTACTCTAGTTGGCGCTCAATTTAACTGGTGCTCCCACAGGGCACTAAGTGGTCCCAGATTTTTTTAATATGGCGCACACCGAGTATTAAGACCCATTCTATGCTGACCAGGCATCTCAGGCCAATCATGCTAAATTTAGAGGCAGGAAAAATAAAACGTAAATATACGTTTGGGGCAGTAGCAGTACTAACGTATACTATATACATTTAGACCGTTTAAGGGTTAACACACCAGCCACCTTCCATCGAGGCACGGTGACCCAAAAAAGAAGAAACACTTTCATAAAGTTTTTCTTCTTTTTACACTTCGTAATTTATACAGAAGGGGTCACCAGCCCCTTGCTCCCGGTATTTTAGTTGCCTCTTACGACACGCATAGCTTACAGAGGAAGGATTTATCTCCACTTTCCCATTGAGAATTATTATTATTTTTATTATTATCATTATTGCATTCAAAGGGGAGCACTAAACCCTTAAGGGTAATACAGTGCCTTGGGAAATCGAAGGCAATCAGGTCCACTCCAAGGAAAGAGACTGGAGGCAGTGGAGATGTCATATTAGGGAGCAATGTGTGATGTAATTATGCAAAGAATTCAAAGCATAGAAAATGGAAGATTTGGTAGGGTTACATTATGAAAGATATTATTCAGAAGGCAGAAAATGAACTGTAAAGGGTGTTTGGGTATTTAGAGAAGATGGAACAGAATAGATTGACCAATGTGTATAAATCCATAAGGAGGTTGGAGGGGTATGGGACATCCCAAGAGGGTTGGAGGGTTAGACAGGTTTTGAGTGGTAGGGGCTTGAGCATCCAGCAGGCTTGTCAACGAGTTCAATTAGGGCAAGTGGAGACAAGTGGTTTTTGAAATCTGACATACTGGAGTGAGAGCAAGGTAACATTTCTGAATGAAGGAATTCAGGAAAACTGGTTAGCTATATTTGCGATCTAGAGGCAGGAATTATAGTAGGTGCACTCTGAAAGGTGGGCGGGGATATTACAGTTTGGAAGGTCATTTGAAAGAAGGATGGCTTTTGTTTTTGGGAAGGTCGCCTTACCTTGGAGGGTGACCATTACCCACTTTCAAATTTCATTTCAATTAGTAACATCAATCTAATTATCTTTTATTTTTATCATGAAACCCTCAAAAAATAATTTAACCATTTAAACTTATTCATGTGAAGCACACATGCATCAAATGCATAGACTACCATTCCTCTACAGTGGACCCTCGGTTTTCGTTCATCTCCAAACTAGAACAATTATGTAAGTGTATTTTCGTAATTGCTTCTGTAAGTGTAGTTTTGGGGGTCTGAAATGACTAATCCAATTTACATTTATCCTTATGGGAACAAATTCGTTCGGTAACTGCACTCACACAGCATTTTGGAAAGAATTTTCGGCAAAAACCGAGGGTCCACTGTATATGTAATATCCTTCAAACAATTTATTTCAAAGGTCTTTTTCTTCATTTGTTTCAGATCGCAGCAGTGAGGCCATCAAAACATCTCAAATTTAAATTTTCTTTTTAGAAACCCTATAAACACTGATAACTATTTGGCAATCTTCATGGGGGAAGTGGAACAGAATTCTTCCTCCATAAGCCATGTGTCATAAGAGGCGACTAAAATGCCAGGAGCAAGGGGCTAGTAACCCCTTCTCCTGTATACATTACTAAATTTAAAAAGAGAAACTTTCATTTTTCTTTTTGGGTCACCCTGCTCAGTGGGATACAGCCGGTTTGTTTAAAAAAAAAAAAAAAGGCAAACCTGAGTTCCACGTGCCAGGACATCATAGAACTGAATGCCAAAAAGCCTGGCTAGCTCAGCAGTTCGATGAATTAGGTCAAGCCGTTGTACTAAGTCAACTGTAAGGCGACACCGATTTAAATAATGTTCCAAAGTTCGCCACCTAGAAAGATAAATTTAAGTACTGTAAATACAACATGTACATGTACAAATACACAATATTTCTATTTATGAATAATATTAAGACTGCATCATCAATAATGAAATAAAGAAAAAAAAGTTACCTGGTTATATTGTGCATCCACCAATCCCTGAGTTTATCATGGGAGAAAGAAGGTACTCTGATGTGCAAAACATGGTATGCAACATTATCCAGGCTGTAGCTATGGAGTGCCACCTAGAAATAAACAAATTTGTCCCTCATACAAATAAATTCAGTGCTTATAAGACTAATGTAGTAAATGAAAGGTATCAGTTAAAGGTAAAGTCACTGAATGAAAACTTAATTATATACCAAGTGGAAGATATGAATCATAAAAAGCTACCACTATTATACAGTGGAACCACGGTTTTCGTCTTTAATTCGTTCCAGAAAGTCTGACGAAAACCGAATTTGACGAAAACTGAAGCAATATTTTCCATAATACATAATATAAATCCAATTAATCCATTCCAGACTCTCAAAAGAATTAACGAAAAGCACATTTTATAGAGAATAACTATATAAAGCACTAATGAAATGGATAAATGAACATTTAAATCACTTTTACCTTTATTGAAGACTCTTGTTGGCATATGGAAGACAGTGAGGAGGGGAGAGGGAGGAGAGTTTATTGTTTGGAGGGGGAATCCCCTTCCATAAGGACTTCAGGTATCAAGTCCCTATCCAGGGTTACTTCCCTTCTTTGTCTTTTACTGGCACTAGGACCAGCTTGAGAGTCACTGTACCCCTGTCGCACAAAAAATCTGTCCAGAGAGGTCTGTTTCAGGCGTCTCTTTAAGATTTGCCTAAAATGGGACAAGGCACTGTCATTGAACATGTTGCAGACATGGCTTGCAACAGCTTTGTTAGGGTGATATTTCTCCACAAAACTTTGCAACTCACTCCACTTTGCACACATGTCCTCAATCACTGAAGAAGACACATTCTTCCCTCTCTCTTCCTCCTCCTCTGAAGCAATTTCCTCAGCTGCAGTCTGTTGCTGTTCCAGTTGAAGGTGTTGCAGCTCTTCAATGGTTAGCTCTTCCCTGTGGTCATCCACCAACTCTTCCACATCCTCGCCACTCAATAAACAAGAACAAAAAACAACGGATTATTAGGAAATGTTTCGTATGAACACACAGGGTAATGTTCACTCAACGAGAAACAAAGCCAGACTGACTCAGAAGGTGTGCGTGGGATGCTTTGTGTTGGCACGGGTAGGCGGACACGTTTGACTATTTTGACAAAAGTCGTCGTCGAAAACAGAATTCAACGAAAACCAGGGCAAACGAAAACCAAGGTTCCACTGTACATTATTATCTAAAAACTACATACTGCAGTTAGTATGCATGTGTAATATAAAGCAACTATTGGCAGAAAGGTGGGCTAGTGCAAGTATGAGTAGTGGGGGGGTTGAAGAGAGTTGGGATAGTTTTAAAAATGCAGTATTAGAATGTGGGGCAGAAGTTTGTGGCTATAGGAGGGTGGGTGCAGGAGGAAAGAGGAGTGAGTGGTGGAATGAAGAAGTAAAGGGTGTGATAAGAGAGAAAAAAGGTAGCTTATGAGAGGTTTTTACAAAACAGAAGTGTTAATAGAAGAGCAGAGTATATGGAGAGTAAAAGAAAAGTGAAGAGAGTGGTGAGTGAGTGCAAAAAAAGAGCGGATGAAAGAATGGGAGAGGCTCTCTCAAGAAATTTTGCTGAAAACAAGAAAAAAATTTGGAGTGAGATAAACAAGGTAAGAAAGCCTAGGGAACGAATGGATTTGTCAGTTAAAAACAGAGTAGGGGAGTTAGTAGATGGGAAGCTGGAGGTATTGGGTAGATGGCGGGAATATTTTGAGGAACTTTTAAATGTCGATGAAAAAAGAGAGGCGGTAATTTCATGTACTGGCCAGGGAGGTACAACATCGTTTAGGAGTGAAGAAGAGCAGGATGTGAGTGTGGGGGAGGTGCGTGAGGCATCGCGTAGAATGAAAGGGGGTAAAGCAGCTGGAACTGACGGGATCATGACAGAAATGTTAAAAGCAGGGCGATATATGGTGCTGAAGTGGTTGGTATTTTTGTTTAATAAATGTATGAAAGAGGGGAAGGTACCTAGGGATTGGCAGAGAGCATGTATATTTCCTTTATATAAAGGGAAGAGGGATAAAAGAGAGTGTAAAAATTATAGGGGAATAAGTTTACTGAGTTCTAGGTAGTAGGTTGGTAGACAGCAACCGCCCAGGGAGGTACTACCGTCCTGCCAAGTGAGTGTAAACCAAAAGCCTGTAATTGTTTTACATGATGGTAGGATTGCTGGTGTCTTCTTTCTGTCTCATAATCATGCAAGATTTCAGGTATGTCTTGTTACTTCTACTTACACTTAGGTCACACTACACATTCATGTACAAGCATATACACACCCCTCTGGGTTTTCTTCTATTTTCTTACTAGTTCTTGTTCTTATTTCCTCTTATCTCCATGGGGAAGTGGAACAGAATTCTTCCTCTGTAAGCCATGCGTGTCGTAAGAGTCGACTAAAATGCCGGGAGCAAGGGGCTAGTAACCCCTTCTCCTGTATATATTACTAGAGTTAAAAAGAGAAACTTTTGTTTTTCTCTTTGGGCCACCCCACCTTGGTGGGAAACGGCCGACTTGTTGAAAGAAGAAGTTTACTGAGTATACCTGGTAAAGTGTATGGCAGGGTTATTATTGAAAGAATTAGAGGTAAGACAGAGAATAGGATTGCAGATGAGCAAGGAGGCTTTAGAGTGGGTAGGGGATGTGTAGATCAAGTGTTTACAGTGAAGCATATATGTGAACAGTATTTAGATAAAGGTAGAGAAGTTTTCATTGCATTTATGGATTTAGAAAAGGCATATGACAGAGTGGATAGGGAAGCAATGTGGCAAATGTTGCAAGTGTATGGAATAGGTAGTAAGTTACTGAAGGCTGTAAAGAGTTTTTATGAGGATAGTGAGGCTCAGGTTAGGGTGTGAAAGGAGAGAGGGAGATTACTTCCCGGTAAAAGTAGGTCTTAGACAGGGATGTGTAATGTCACAATGGTTGTTTAATATATTTATAGATGGGGTTGTAAAAGAAGTAAATGCTAGGGTGTTGGGGAGAGGGGTGGGATTAAATTATGGGGAATTAAATGCAAAATGGTAGTTGACACAGTTACTTTTTGCTGATGATACTGTGCTTATGGGAGATTCTAAAGAAAAGTTGCAAAGGTTAGTGGACGAGTTTGGGAGAGTGTGTCAAGGTAGAAAGTTGAAAGTGAACATAGATAAGAGTAAGGTGATGAGGGTATCAAACGATTTAAATAAAGAAAAATTGATATCACATTGGAGAGAGGGATTATGGAAGAAGTAAATGTTTTCAGATATTTGGGAGTTGACATGTCAGCGGATGAGTTTATGAAGGATGACGTAAACCATAGAATTGATGAAGGAAAAAAGGTGAGTGGTGCGTTGAGGTATCTGTGGAGACAAAAAACGTTATCCATGGAGGCAAAGAAGGGAATGTACGAAAGTATAGTGGTACCAACACTCTTATATGGGTGTGAAGCATGGGTTGCAAATGCTGCAGCGAGGAGGAGGCTGGAGGCAGTGGAGATGTCCTGTCTAAGGGCAATGTGTGGTATAAATATTATGCAGAAAATTCGGAATGTGGAAATTAGGAGGTGTGGAGTTACTAAAAGTATTTGTCAGAGGGCTGAAGAGGGGTTCTTGAGGTGGTTTGGTCATTTAGAGAGAATGGATCAAAGTAGAATGACTTGGAGAGCGTATAAATCTGTAGGGGAAGGAAGGCGGGGTAGGGGTCGTCCTAGAAAAGGTTGGAGGGAGGGGGTAAAGGAGGTTTTGTGGGCGAGGGGCTTGGACTTCCAGCAAGCATGTGTGAGCGTGTTAGATAGGAGTGAATGGAGACGAATGGTTTTTGGGACATGACGATCTGTTGGAGTGTGAGCAGGGTAACATTTTGTGAACGGATTCAGGGAAACCAGTTAATTTATTTAGTTGGACTTGAATCCTGGAAATGGGAAGTACAATGCCTGCACTTTAAAGAAGGGGTCTGGGATAGTGACACCTGGGAGGGACTATTCTCAGCTGTCGTATCTGAGCGCCTCTGCAAAGACAGTGATTATGTATGAGTGTGGTGAAAGTGTTGAATGATGATGAAAGTATTTTCTTTTTGGGGATTTTCTTTCTTTTTTGGGTCACCCTGCCTCGGTGGGAGACGGCCGACTTGTTGGAAAAAAAAAAAAAGTGTAATTAACAATTTTTGCTATTTGTAACTAAAGAAGAGCCATGCTCAAAGTGTCCTGTATCAATATTTTAAACTATTTTAACAAAATCAAACTTCCAGTGGTTGCAGCACTTACTACTGCCTCTCATTCCACATAGCCAAACTTGTAGCCCAATTAACCTTACATAAACAGGTCATCAGAAATCATCCTTCAGTCCTCCCATCTCGTAACTCTTGCCACACAGTGACCTAAATGACACAGCCACTCAGCTGACTATGCTTGTATAAATTTACTTGCTGTGCATCCCTATGTATTGACTGAAGACTGTTCACAGGTGAAACATCTCAATGAAGTTCCTCTCCACAAATATGTCTTTTTCACCACTTGCCGGCTTTGTGTCATTTGTCTCATTCTCGTATTCCTGTTACAGACATTCTACTTATTCTGCTAGCTAAGGAATCAGCAGACTATTCACTATTTAAGAATATTAAACAAACATTTTGAATAGTTGTCATTCTCTCTTCACTTATAATGTTTTGTACTGTGCACCAATCTCCACCAATCACTTATAATTTGCGTACAAGTGCCAGAACCTCTAAGGTCCAGTTCCAAAGATCAAGGATATGACCATTACAATACTGCAATTGTCAGGAGTGCCAGGATAGATCCAAACAATGATCTGCTGTTCCTATCCCAAGATGCAAAAGAAAAATTTTTGAAAAGGAAAATCTCACTCCTATTTACAGGTACTAGTCCAAAGAAACAGATAAGGGGGAGAGAAAGTGGAAGATATATTTGACTCCTAAAGAAAGGAAACTCCTCACCCACCCAAGAACAAAACCACACAAACATCAGTAAGGTGACCCAGCATGGGGGATGAGAGACAGGCAAAAAATGGAGTAAAGTGGGTTAAAGGAAGAAAGATTAAAAAAATCAGAGAATGATGCACAGGAAAAGTGACTGAAGGAATGAGACATTATCTGACAAGTTAAATGGATTTTTTTTTTAACACGTCGGCCATTTCTCACTGAGGCAGGGTGACCCAAAAAGAAAGAAATTTTTTTTATCATTCAACACTTTCACCATCATTCATACATAATCACTGTCTTTGCAGAGGTGCTCAGATATGACAGTTTAGATGTCACTCCAAACAGCCAATATCCCAACCCCCCTCCTTTAAAGTGCAGGCATTGTACTTCCCACTTCCAGGACTCGAGTCTGGCTAACTGGTTTCCCGGAATCCCTTCACAAAATATTACCCTGCTCACACTCCAACAGTTCATCAGGTCCCAAAAATTATTCGTCTCCATCCACTCCTATCTAACATGCTTACGCACGCTTGCTGGAAGTCCAAGCCCATTGCCCACAAAACCTCCTTTACCCCCTTCCTCCAACCTTTCCTAGGACGACCCCTACCCCACCTTCCTTCCCCTACAGATTTATATGCTCTCAAAGTCATTCTACTTTGTTCCATTCTCTCTAAATGACCAAACCGCCTCAACAACACCTCTTCAGCCCTCCGAATAATACTTTTAGTAGCTCCACACCTCCTCCTAATTTCCACACTATGAATTCCCTGCCCTTAAACACGACATCTCCACTGCCTCCAGCCTCCTTGCTGCAGTATTTACAACCCATGCATCACACCCATGTAAGTGTGTTGGTACCACTATACTCCCTTCTGTGCCTCCATGGATAATGTTTTTTTGTCTCCACAGATACCTCAGAGCACCACTCACCTTTGTTTCTTCATCAGTTCTATGGTTAACCTCATCCTTCATAAACCCATCTACTGACATGTCAGCTCCCAAATATCTGAACACATTCACTTCTTCCATACTCCAAGGCACACCATCTTACCAGCCCCTCTTCTAGTCTTGAATTATATACAGTAGGACGTCATTTAGCACGATAGATACGTTCCTGAAAAAGTCGTGTTAGATAATTTCGTCTTAAATGATTAACAGAACTTATGGGAAAAATAGGGTTACGTGTTTGAGAGTCCCCAAAAAGCCAAACAAGTTTTTTTAGACCAACATATCTTGCAAAAATTGAAGGCGAATATGTAATTTTAGTTCATTGTCATGATCTATTACTGCTTAAGACTACAAATGCAATAGAAATAATAGTATTTCTTACCTTAAATTGTGGGTAATGATGTTTGTGGATGGTAGTGAAGAGTGGATATGGATGGTGTGGCCCTACTGAGCTGAGGTGGATATGTAATTGTAGTGCATTGTCATGATCTATTACTGCTTAAGACTACAAATGCAATAGAAATAATAGTATTTCTTACCTTAAATTGTGGGTAATGATGTTTGTGGATGGTAGTGAAGAGTGGATATGGATGGTGTGGCCCTACTGAGCTGAGGTGGATATGTAATTGTAGTGCATTGTCATGATCTATTACTGCTTAAGACTACAAATGCAATAGAAATAATAGTATTTCTTACCTTAAATTGTGGGTAATGATGTTTGTGGATGGTAGTGAAGAGTGGATATGGATGGTGTGGCCCTACTGGGCTGAGGTGGATGCTTGTTGGTTGTCGGTAGAAGTGGATGGTAGAGGTTCTGGTGCTGAAGTCGATGGTTGTATTGCAGTGTGCATAAATTCTGTAATGGATCTCTGGGCTTTTTTATTCTGCATTACATTATACAGCTGACGGTAAGGCATCATCAGCTGGTCTAGACCCCGTTTCAAAGCACTGCTTCTAGCTTTGTCAGGGTCCTCTTCAGTGAAAAAGTCTGCTAGTTTAGCAGCAACATGGAACTGCTCACGTAACTGCTGCAATGTTAACTCTTTTTCTTCAGGTTCTTCTTCATCTTCTTCTGTTATCTCCCTCCCTTGCATCTGTGCATCGAACTCTGCCAACATTTCCTCTGGACTCCTGTCTTCATCATCATCATCTTCTAAGAGTTCATTCACATCATCTTCATTCATATCTTCAAAACCATCACCTGGTAATCTCCTTGCCAGCTGAACAATTTCCTGAACCTGACTCTCAAGCAAGGGAAAACCAGTGAAAGAATTAACTACAGAAGGCCATAACTTTCCCCAGCCTGCATTTAATGTTGATTGGGGCACTTCATTCCATGCACTTCTAGCATAGCTGATGGCATCTGCAATGTTAAATTTACTCCAAAAGCTTGGTACTGCCAGATTGGAGTCAGAGTCCATTGATGCAACTAGTTTTTTATAATTTTTTGTGTAGTTACACTTGAATGTCTGAATAACTCCCGGTCCAGTGGTTGTATCAGAGATGTTGTATTTGGAGGTAAAAATACAACTTTTATATGTGGTGTCACATCCAGCAAAGCTTGTGGATGAGTACGGGAATTATCAAGAATGAAGAGAGCCTTGAATGCAAGGTTCTTGGTGTGCAGGTAAAACTTGACTTCAGGAATAAAGTGATGCTTAAACCAAATTACTGGTAAGGTGTTTTTATCCACACCTCTCAAAACACGAGGAGTCTTAGAGCGGTAAATAACCATGGGCTTACACTTGAAATCACCTGATGCATTACCGCAAAGGAGCAAGGTGAAGCGATCCTTTGCTGCCTTGAAGCCCGATGCACTTTTCTCTTCCTGACTGATAAAAGTTCGTGTTGGCATTTTCTTCCAAAAAACACCTGTCTCGTCAGCATTAAAAACTTGCTGTGGCTCATAGCCACCCTCGGAAATAAGTTCCTGAAATTCAGCAGGGAAATTACTTGCTGCTGTATGATCAGCTGAAGCACTTTCACCAGAAAACTTAATATTATGTAACTTATTATGCAACTTAAAGTTCTTGAACCAGCCTGTGGTAAACATACACGCGTTTTCAGGTCTGCCTTCCTTATCACACACTGCTTTAAACAACTGTAAGGCCTTTTCCCTAATTAAGAGAAAACTAAGTGGTGCACCTTTCTTTGTTTTCTGTTCGATCCACTCAAGCAACAAGTTTTCAGTTTTATTTACTTGTTGGGACCTACGTGTCATTCTTTTCATGCGGTCACATTTTGGGTTATTCATTACACAAGCTCGTATATTTGCCTCATTCTTCCTAATCGTACGAACTGACGCTTCATTAAGGCCATAGGCCCTCACTATATCCCTCACACGTGAGCCACTCTTAAGCTTATCTAATATCTCGATTTTCTTTGAAATTCCTAGACTTGAACGCTTAAACTTTTTCTTGTCACTTGCTGGAACACTTGTATGCTTACTGGGTGCCATGATTTCTTGGTATATTTATCAAAATGCAATGAAAATCAGGAAATGAATGTAAATAAACACAGCGAGCTTCCCGATACTTATCGTCCTGCACGTGTACGAACCAAACTGAACGCTGGGAGGGATGCGTGGGTGGGTGAGGGTGGCGGGGGATGGCACAAGGACTCCCCCACTGACTCAATGGTTTAACCCACCGCGGGCGACCGCGCGCTAAAATTTTTTCCCCTCCTGCTGAACCGTGTAATATCATCTTTACGTCGTGTAAGATGATAATGTGTCGCAAAACTTAAATCGTGCAATACCGGTAACGTGTAACATAATCTCGTGCTAAATGACGTCCTACTGTATTTCATAACACCACACGGTCTTTAATTTTTTAAATTTCTTATTCTCTGCCTAATATTGACACAACATGATGTTCTCAGACACTACATTTCTAAATTCTTCCTTGCTTGCTACAATATATAAAGATCATTCATCACACTCACACAAAGGTGGAAATACAGGTTACTGAGGTTTAAACACATGTCCAAATTAAAAGTGATATAGCCTAAGATGACTGAATATTTACCTCAGCTCTCATCAACCTCCACACATTTAAGACAATCCTGCCTGTCATGTGTATCTGAGAAGTATGATCTGCACCATATTCATCTTGCTCTTCGTCATGATGACTAGCAGTGCCCTCTGGAGTTCTAGATAGACGCGATACTATCTCCATGCCTAGAGCTGCTCCACGCTCTAACAAGTAACCCCAAGATGACATCTGAACCTAGAATAATTCAATTCACAAATATAATGCCTTTTTGTTTTCAGAAAGCTCAGCAAAGAATACATAATATTTTTAAACGTTTGTCCAATATCTCTTAGTAAATTTCTGTATATGGTACATTTCACTAAAAGTTAAACTTAAACAGCAATATTTTTAAAAAGAAATGAATAATGAAAGAAATGCTTTGCAATTGAATATTTTTTTTATAATGACTAATAAGAAACAAGCCAAAAAAAACTTATTAGTCTATTTAGGGACCAAATAAATACTTCTCAAATTATTAAGTAATGAACATTTTTGAGGGGTTAAAAACACTAAACCACCAGCCACAATTTGCATTACTCACTGTGTACTGTACATAAAGTACTGTATATGACTACTGTTTGTAATTCTAATAATTATTAAAATGAAATTACCTCATATCCAACAAGTATATCAGGATCCCAGGTAATAACCAACTTTAAAATTTCCTCTAGAAGGGTCATTTCATCATCAACATGAAGTACTAAGAGGTCAGTCATACCAGTAGGAGTTACAATGTCACACCCATCACTGCTCACCACAATTGCACCTTGTAAATGAAAACACAGAATTACAGAACTGAATTTGTGATTTTGTAATACAAAGCCAAATTAGAAAAAATGCATTCAAATATAATTCATGGAGCAGAATATGCATGTACCTTTATGGTTACGAGGAGTAGAGTGAGTATCAGGAACATCTTGAATAATGGTGAAGATGACAGCCAAGATGGGATCCAGCAATGGGTCAGGCAACAGCTGAGGCCGTGTCTTAACATGACACTCCATACACATCACAGTTAGGAACTCGTACTGTGAAAGCAATCAACTTTACTAAACAAGTGCACAGTTACATTTCTCTTAAAATTCTACTGAATATAAACCTGAACTAAGTTAACTTGTATCTTGAAGTAAGTTTGATGAAGTAGGAAGAATGAATATAAAGGGCTGCTAGGACTACTGACTTATTAAATTATCTACTGTAAATGATGAAAATTTCATAGTTGCATCAATGCACTGAGTTAGATATAAACTGTCATGGTTGTAAATGGTGTGGTGATAATGGCAAACTGTGGAAAAGGACACTTATGTATAGTTCAATACATTTATTGAAGGAAATATTTTGCCATGAGAGGCTTCATCAGTTTACTGATGGAAAAAAAAAAAAAAAAAAAAAAAAACATCCTTTACCTCTCACTCATTCTCATCAAAGTGATAATTCTGGAATTTTATTTTTTCATAATTTTTTTAGGCAGTGGTAGTCTAGCTTAATACACTATGTATATTTTTACATGCCTAGTCCTTAATATCATGTTGCCCAGATAGTTACTGCAATTACAGTAATTAGTGAAGGAAATGAGTTATACAATTTACAAAGGAATAGAACTGGGATTATTCAGCAATTTTCTCAAAAATAGGTACTAACATTACAAGTTACTGCCACTAATACCAAATTTCAGCAAAATGAAGACTTTGCTGCTATCTATACCAATCATGGCTAATGGAACTAAGGTACCAACAATAAATCAAGTAAAGAAAGCATCAGCAGATAATGCCAGTAGCATCAGACACATTATCATAAGTGGTAACTGTACTGTACAAGTTTTATGTATCACAGTCTAAGCCACATCACAATTTGTTCAAACTCAAAAGCTATAATTTACACTAGACATTTAACTATCAGCACTGACAGCATAAGAATCTCATGAAATTTAAACCATATCCAAAATACATTTGAAGAAGTAAATGTGTTCAGAGAATAAAAAGACACATAACCATGACTGGAGAGTACACGAATAACCCGGACATAAGAGAATGAAACTTATCAAGATGTTTCTGTCCACTTGGACCATTAACTAACCATACCACAGGTGGGGTTCGAACCCGCGGTCAGAGTCTCAAAACTCCAGACCCTGGCTTACGCGACGGTCTGGAGTTTTGAGACTCTCTGACCGCAGGTTCGAACCCCACCCATGGTATGGTTTGTTTGCAATCATGTCATTACAATTTCGTGAACCATTAACTAGTTGGACTGAAATGACACTAAGTTTCGTTCTCCTGTGCGTGAGTTATTTGTGTGTTGTGTTCAGATATTTGGGAGTGGAAGTGTCAGTGGAAGGTTCTACAAGAGATAAGGTGAACCACAAGAATTGACAAAGGAAATAAAGTGGGCGGTGCAATGAGGCGTTTATGGAGACAAAAAACGTTATTCATGGAGGCAAAAATAAAAAAAGTACCACAATATAATGGGACCAACACTGTTGCATGGGTGTGAAACATGGGTTCTGAATGTTGCAGTGTAAGGAGGAGGTTGGACAAAGTGGAGATGTTATGTTTGAAGGCAGTTTATTTATATTTTAACACGCCAGCTATCTCCCACCAAGGTAGGACGACCCAAAAAAAACACTCCTGATTACTCACTTCATCATCGTCTTGCCAGAGGTGTGCCTATACTACGGTTCAGATGCCCCTCCAAACTGCAATACCCCCACCCCTCCTTCAGAGTGCAGGCACTGTACTTCCCACCTTCAAGACTTAAGTCCAGATAACCAATTTCCCCTGTATCCCTTCATAAATGAGAGCAATGTGTGGTGTGAATATTATGCAAAAAAATTAGGAATTTGGAGATTAGGAGGTGGTGTTCAGTTAACAAGAGTATTATTAAAGCTTTCAGGATCATGACCCCTGCTTTCAAACTTGCTCTCAGGGTCAAGGGAAGGGGGTATTTTTTTTTATGAAATGGTAGAGAATCTTTTTCTGAAGGCAATAAAACAAGAAATACAAAATTTGATGGAAACCTGATGAAATTAAACTTTCACAAATTTTACTGTCACTAGTATTTACTCATCAGTGATTTCATCCTCTGAGTCTGAGTTTAGGCCAATTCCATTGTTCCAGCTCACCAAATTTATAGCTATTTCACTAGTATGTCTTCTATTCTGTTGACTGAGTACAAGAAATTGCCCATTCAACTATTTAACCCTTTCAGGGTCCAGAGGTCAAATTTCAGAGGGTGCACCAGTGTCCAAGAATTTAAAAAAAAAAAAAAAGTCTTATTTTTTTCTTATGAAATGGTAGAGAATCTCTTTCTGAAGGTAATAAAATAACAAGTACGAAATTTGATGGAAAATTGACGAAATTATGCTCTCGCGAATTTTGATGCGTCAGCGATATTTACACATCGGCGATTTTGCCGACTTTGACTCCCATTTTAGGCCAATTACATTATTCCAGTCGACCAAATTCTTAGCTATTTCACTAGTATTACTTCTATTCTATCGATTGAGCACAAGAAATCGCCCAGTCCACTGTTTCAAATACAAAATAAAGTGATCGGAAATTGGTAATTTAGCCAATTTAACTCAAAGTTCAAAATATTCCAATTTCAAAATATTCAAATTTATTTATTTCTCTGTAAAAATTACAATGTGTGTTTTACATTTTAAGGACTAAGGACTATAATTACAAAGATGGCCATTAGCATGCCTAGCATGCCTGGGCATGCTAGACATTTCGAGCAGACTTAATACAGTGGACCCCCGGGTAACGGACACCCCGGAAATCGTACAATTATGTAAGTATAATATTGTAAGTGCTTGTGGAAGTGTATTTTTGGGGGTCTGAAATAGACTAACCTACGTGACATTATTCCTTAACTGAGTAAATTTGTTCGGTAATGGCACTTGAGCAGGCTTCTGGAATGAAGTTTTTACGTTACTCGGGGGTCCACTGTACTAGGTTTTAATCTATATTACAAATTACATATGAATATAAATTTCAAATGATTAAAGAGATTTACAATAGTGAGGTAGTTCAGGATAACTAGATTGTATTACAGATTACAAATGAGTACAAATTTCAAATGATTAAATATATTTACCATAGTGAGGTAGTTTAGAATGTTTAGATTGTAAAGAAATTAGTAATAAGAATGGTTTTGTCTTGGCATGTTACACAGTTTCTATTAAAGCTCCAATATTGGAGTAAATCAGGCAAACTTACTCTATACAATGATTATACTGGTATTAAGGTTAAGTAATTGTAGTGATTAACTAGGTTTACAAAATTGAGGTAGTACAAAAATTAAAGAATTTAACAATTAGTTTATATATTAATGGAAATGGTGACGTGTTGGCATGATACAGTTTCTATATTGGAGTGTCTTAGGCAAACTTATGACTAGCTTAAGAATTATGAAGCAATAGTTGTATTAGAATCTTGGTTACAGTCATGTGCAAATTAAGGGGGTATCACAGATATCAATAAGTGTAATTTTGTTGTGGATATGTGCAAGATAAAGTAATTTTCATGTGGTTAGCTACAGGTAAGTGAGATAAGATGTTTTTTAACGGTGCTTTTGAAAATGGAGGTTGTGTCTGCAGTTTTAGAGTTTTCAGGCAGGGAGTTCCAGATTTTAGGCCCTTTTATGTACATTGAATTTTTGTATGCAGGCATTCCTGGCACTAAACTAACATTTCCTCTGTTCATTAGTTATGTTTTCAGTCTTTACAAATGAATTCTATTTTGATTTTTTATTCACATAATGAATTTTTATTGAAACCAAAAAATGGAAGATTTACTGTTATGCAATACTGTAATAATTACCGGGTGAGTGGCATTAGCCGCTGTTGCCATACGCGGCTCATTTTTTGCCAACTTTACCGCTCTATATCTCGGTAAGTACTGATCGCAAAAAATTTTTGTGGGGATTTAAACAATCAGAAAAATAATCTTAATATTTTGATAAGAATTTTTTTTTTTTTTCGAATATTTTGCGACATGAAATGACAGTTTCAGAAAGAGGTCTCCGACAGTCAAAGGATTAATCCGTGGAAGGCACCTCCAGTCTGTCTTCCTCCTCTTCTGAATTAATTTCCTCTACTCTGGTCTGATGCTGTTCCAGATGAAGCTCTTGCAGCTCTTCAGTGGTTAGCTCTTCCCTGTGGTCCTCCACCAACTCTTCCACATCCTTGCCACTCACCTCCAACCCCAGAGACTTGCCCAATGCCACAATACCTTCCACAACAGGTACAGGGTTGTCAGGGTCAGGGTCAGCCTCAAACCCTTCAAAATCCCTCTGTTGGACACACCCTGGCCACAATTGTCTCCAAGCAGAGTTCAAAGTCCTTACCTATAAGGCTTATGCAATGGAGGATACTGAAGTGATCTTTCCAGAACTCTCTTAGGGTCAACTCAGTGTCCGAGGTCACTTCAAAGCACTTTTGAAACACTGCTTTTGTGTAGAGTTTTTTGAAGTTAGAAATGACCTGCTGGTCCATGGGCTGGATGAGAGGAGTGGTGTTAGGAGGCAAGAACTTCACTGTGATGAACCTGAATTCATCAGATAAAAAGTCTGCCAAGTTGTGAGGATGAGCAGGAGCATTGTCCAGTACCAGGAGGCACTTGAGTCCCAATTTATTTTCCTGTAGGTATTTTTTCACACTGGGGCCAAACACTTCATTGAACCATTCCAGGAAAATTTGCTTTGTGACCCATGCCTTAGTGTTAGCCTTCTAAAACACACAATTTACTCTTGGTGACATTGTGTTTCTTGAACACTCTGGGATTTTAAGAGTGATACACCAGTAAAGGCTTCACTTTAAAATCTCCACTAGCATTACTACACAACATGAGAGTTAGCCTGTCTTTCATAGGCTTGTGTCCTGGCAGTGCCTTTTCCTCCTGAGTAATGTAGGTCCTCTTTGGCATTTTCTTCCAAAAGAGGCCTGTTTCATCACAATTAAACACTTATTGGGGTTCAAATTTTTCAGTGTTTACGAACTCCGTAAATTCAGTCACAAACTTTTCAGCAGCACGTTTGTCTGAACTGGCTGCCTCACCATGCCTTACAACACTGTGTATGCCACTACGTTTCCTAAATCTGTCAAACCAGCCTTTGCTGGCCTTAAAATCACTCACATCAGCACTGGTTCCAGGCATTTTCTTGACAAGATCTGCGTGCAACTGCCTTGCTTTTTCACAAATTATCGCCATGGAAACACTATCACCCGCTATCTGTTTTTCGTTGATCCACACCACCAACAACTTCTCAACCTCATCCACTGTTTTTTATCTATCTTTGGCAAACATGTTAACACCTTTTGCAACATCAGCTTCCTTGAGTTCTTTTCTCTTTGCCAGGATAGAGGTGATAGTAGATTTGTTTTTGTTGTACATCCTGGCAAGCTCCCCCACATGTACGCCACTCTCATATTTTTCTACTATCTCCTTCTTCAGTTTGATTTTGTTCCTCACTTTCTTTACCACAGGGGTGCCACTAGGAAGCTTCTTTGGACCCACGGTGACTTATTTCACAGAGACAATCAATAAACACAATAAAATTATTGTGAAATGTTTGAATGAGCGCGCTGAGTAATGTTCACTCAAAGGTAAACAACGCTAGACTGGCTCACGACATCTGCGCGGCGAGGTGTGCAAGTGTGGGGCAGGTGGACAGGTCTGGTACACAGGCCGATAATCGGGGAAAAATTGGGCCGAAAAAAGTGATCGAAAATCGAGCCGGCCCATAATCAGGCCAGCTGATTTGCGGGGGTCCACTGTATTTTTAAATGTTTATACAGTGGTGTACTGAATATTGTAATAAACAGAATAGAGGAAATCAGAGACCCTGTCATAAGTCCGAGTCGTTGGTAAACGTGTACATCGCTAAGTGAGGAGGCTGTAATTGTACAAATAATGTCAGTGCATTCCTAAATGCACATTAGACTGATCAGATGAACACATATTCGACAACATTTGTATACAATTGTCCCTCGGTTTTCGCCGAAAATTCGTTCCAGAATACTGCTCAAGTGCCATTACCGAACGAATTTACTTCCTTAAGAAATAATGTCACGTAGGTTAGTCTATTTCAGACCCCCAAAAAATACACTTGCAACAGCACTTACGAAAATACACTTATATAAATGTTCGAGTTTGGAGATGCATGAAAACCGAGGGACCACCATACTCTAGGGAATATCGGCAAAAATCGAACATTTCCTCTACTTTGAGCTCAATTTCAAGCTACTTTTAGTCCTGAAACCACTCACAATCATTACTGTTTCTGTAATACAGCCTCTCCTCACTAAGAGACGTACTCGTTTACTGACCGCTCGGACTTACGACCAGTTCTCCAACCAGTATGTAAACCTAAGTACAGTGGACCCCCGAGTTTCGTAAAAACTTCACTCCTGAAGTCTGCTCAAGTGCCATTACCGAACGAATTTACCCCCTTAAGAAAAAATGTCACGTAGGTTAGTCTATTTCAGACCCCCAAAAATACTTTTCCACAAGCACTTACAATATTATACTTACATAAATGTACGATTTCCGGGGTTTACGAAACTCGGGGGTCCACTGTAATGTATATTAGAGCTGATTTCCTCTATTCTGCTTATTATAGTATACAGTAGTACACTACTGTATAAACATTCAAAAATATACAAATTTTATAAATGGTGCAAAGGTGATACTAACCCTTTGACTGTTTCGGTCGTATATATACGTCTTACGAGCCAATGTTTCGGACGTATTTATACGCCTAAATTCTAGCGGCCTCAAATCAAGCAGGAGAAAGCTGGTAGGCCCACATGTGAGAGAATGGGTCTGTGTGGTCAGTGTGCGCAGTATAAAAAAAATCGGGCAGCCACTGGTGCAGTGTGGGAACACCATTTCAGTAGTCCATGTTCAGCATGCCTAGCGGTAAGAATTATTTGACTCCTTGGCGCATCTGGGACATTTCTCTTCCTCAATGATAGTTCTAACACAGATGGAAGTGTCTCTGAAGATAAATTTCATGGTTTTGAGGAGTTTGTGACCGAAAGCAATGCCCAGGATACCAGAAGGAAGGAAGGAAGGAAGAAAGAAAGAAAGTAAGGAAGGAAGAGATGTGAGGAAGGAATGAAGGAAAGAAGAGATGAGAGGAAGGAAGGAAGGAAAGAGATGATGAGAGGAAGGAAAGAAGAGATGAGAGGAAGGAAAGAAGGAAAGAAGAGATGAGAGGAAGGAAAGAAAGAAGTAAGGAAGGAGGAAAGGAAGAATGAAGGAAGTAAGAAAGAAAGAGAAAGGAAGTAAGAAAGAAAGAGAAAGGAAGGAAGGAAGAGATGAGGAAGGAAGGAACAAAAGAAGTAAGAAAGGAAGGAAGAAATAAAGGAAGGAATGAAGGAAGAAATAAAGGAAGGAATGAAGGAAGAAAGGAAGGCAGGAAGAGATGAGAGGAAGGAAGGAAGGAAATATGTAAGAAAGGAAGGCAGAAAGAAAGGAAGGAATGAAGGAAAAAAGGAAGCTAGGAAGGTAGGTATGAAGGAAAGGAAGGAGGTTGTGGAGAAGACGACATGGGTCCCCTTTTGTGTTGACAGGTTGACAGGCAGTGTGGGGGTGGTGAGTAATGGTATAATATGTCATTTTGACAGCTGCCTTACCCTGACTCAGCAAATTTAGATGTCCCCACACACACACACACACATAGCTTGGAGCTTTGAAGTGCTAATTGCAGTTGATGGAATGAAGAAGTAAAGGGTGTGATAAAAGAGAAAAAGGTAGCTTATGAGAGGTTTTTACAAAACAGAAGTGTTAGTAGAAGAGCAGAGTATATGGAGAGTAAAAGAAAGGTGAAGAGAGTGGTGAGAGAGTGCAAAAGAAGAGCGGATGAAAGAATGGGAGAGGCTCTGTCAAGAAATTTTGCTGACAACAAGAAAAAATTTTGGAGTGAGATAAACAAGGTAAGAAAGCCTAGGGAACGAATGGATTTGTCAGTTAAAAACAGAGTAGGGGAGTTAGTAGATGGGGAGCTGGAGGTATTGGGTAGATGGCGGGAATATTTTGAGGAACTTTTAAATGTCGATGAAATGAAAAGAGGGAGGCGATAATTTCATGTACTGGCCAGGGAGGTACAACATCGTTTAGGAATGAAGAAGAGCAGGATGTGAGTGTGGAGGAGGTGCGTGAGGCATTACGTAGAATGAAAGGGGGTAAAGCAGCTGGAATTGACGGAATCATGACAGAAATGTTAAAAGCAGGGGGGGATATAGTGCTGGAGTGGTTGGTATTTTTGTTTAATAAATGTATGAAAGAGGGGAAGGTACCTAGGGATTGGCAGCGAGCATGTATAGTTCCTTTATATAAAGGGAAGGGGGATAAAAGAGAGTGTAAAAATTATAGGGGAATAAGTTTACTGAGTATACCAGGTAAAGTGTATGGCAGGGTTATTATTGAAAGAATTAGAGGTAAGACAGAGAGTAGGATTGCAGATGAGCAAGGAGGCTTTAGAGTGGATAGGGGATGTGTAGATCAAGTGTTTACAGTGAAGCATATATGTGAACAGTATTTAGATAAAGGTAGAGAAGTTTTTATTGCATTTATGGATTTAGAAAAGGCATATGATAGAGTGGATAGGGGAGCAATGTGGCAAATGTTGCAAGTGTATGGAATAGGTAGTAAGTTACTGAAGGCTGTAAAGAGTTTTTATGAGGATAGTGAGGCTCAGGTTAGGGTGTGTAGGAGAGAGGAGATTACTTCCGGTAAAAGCAGGTCTTAGACAGGGATGTGTAATGTCACCATGGTTGTTTAATATATTTATAGATGGGGTTGTAAAAGAAGTAAATGCTAGGGTGTTGGGGAGAGGGTGGGATTAAATTATGGAGAATTAAATGCAAAATGGGAGTTGACACAGTTACTTTTTGCTGATGATACTGTGCTTATGGGAGATTCTAAAGAAAAGTTGCAAAGGTTAGTGGACGAGTTTGGGAGAGTGTGTGAAGGTAGAAAGTTGAAAGTGAACATAGATAAGAGTAAGGTGATGAGGGTATCAAACGATTTAAATAAAGAAAAATTGGATATCACATTGGAGAGAGGGATTATGGAAGAAGTAAATGTTTTCAGATATTTGGGAGTTGACGTGTCAGCGGATGGGTTTATGAAGGATGAGGTTAACCACAGAACTGATGAAGGAAAAAAGGTGAGTGGTGCGTTGAGGTATCTGTGGAGACAAAAACGTTATCCATGGAGGCAAAGAAGGGAATGTACGAGAGTATTGTGGTACCAACACTCTTACATGGGTGTGAAGCATGGGTTGCAAATGCTGCAGCGAGGAGGAGGCTGGAGGCAGTGGAGATGTCCTGTCTAAGGGCAATGTGTGTGTAAATATTATGCAGAAAATTCGAATGTGGAAATTAGGAGAAGGTGTGGAGTTACTAAAAGTATTTGTCAGAGGGCTGAAGAGGGTTGTTGAGGTGGTTTGGTCATTTAGAGAGAATGGATCAAAGTAGAATGACTTGGAGAGCGTATAAATCTGTAGGGAAGGAAGGCGGGGTAGGGGTCGTCCTAGAAAAGGTTGGAGGGAAGGGGTAAAGGAGGTTTTGTGGGCGAGGGCTTGGACTTCCAGCAAGCATGTGTGAGCGTGTTAGATAGGAGTGAATGGAGACGAATGGTTTTTGGGACATGACGATCTGTTGGAGTGTGAGCAGGGTAACATTTTGTGAAGGGATTCAGGGAAACCAGTTAATTGATTTAGTTGGACTTGAGTCCTGGAAATGGGAAGTACAATGCCTGCACTTTAAAGGAGGGGTCTGAGATAGTGACAGCTGGGAGGGACTTTTCTCAGCTGTCGTATCTAAGCTCCTCTGCAAAGACAGTGATTATGTATGAGTGTGGTGAAAGTGTTGAATGATGATGAAAGTTTTTTTCTTTTTGGGGATTTTCTTTCTTTTTGGGTCACCCTGCCTCGGTGGGAGACAACCGACTTGTTGAAAAAAAAAAAATATATATATATATATTATAGAACAATAGTAATAAACAATTTTTTTTTATTGTTGGTTGGTGTAAACAAGTTTTGTAAACAATATAATGATACTAATGTTTGTGCGATTATTGTGTTGCATACAACGAGTGTATATATATACATTGCACCTTACTTTGGTCTCACAGGCCACATAAGTTATGTAAAAAAATAAAATAGTGAAAAAAACAAGAAACCTACGAAAGGAAGTAAACCAAAGTTTACCGGGTGAGCAGCATTCGCCGCTGTTGCCATACGCGGCTCATTTTTTGCCAACTTTACGCCTCTATATCTCGGTAAATACTGATCGCTAAAAAATTTTTTGGGATTTAAACAATCAGAAAAATAATCTTAACATTTTGAAAAGAATAAATAATTTTTTTTTTTCGAATATTTCCCGACATAGAATGACAGTTTCAGAGAGGGGCTTCCAACAGTCAAAGGGTTAAAAAAAAACATCTAAAGATGGCTGACACAAACCCACTATCAGTACAGTATGCTCCTCGCCGACCAATTTGTTTACCAACCTACTCTTAGGAACGAAACTCGGTCGTTACATGAGGAGGCTGTATATCTTCAATTCTATCACATGAGACCAAGAAACCGAGAATACAATCAAATGAAAATACACTACAAAGTACACACACAACCTGCACATAGAAGAGAGGAGCTTACGACGACGTTTCGGTCCGACTTGGACCATTTACAAAGTCATCACTAACACAAAGAACAGGTAGAAGGGTTATTTAGTTATCTACAAAGTTGCTGTTTTAAACCAAAAACACGATCGCAGTTTTTTCTCATTATGCACTGTGTGCTACAGGAATTTTTTTATATGGTGCACATTTACTGCATAGACCCATTCTCTCATATTTAGACCCAAATTCACCACTCACAGCTTATCTGAGTGAGCTGAGCACATGACATAGTACTACAGGACCGACCCTGGCTTCAAAGCCATAGTACAACAGGACCGACACCAAAAGGGTTAAGAGGGCTGAGAAGCTGTTGAGGTGGTTTGGACATTTAGAGAGGATGGAGAAAAATAAAGGATGACCAGAAAGAGTATAACCTGGGGTGGAGGGTAGGAGTTGTCCTAGGAAAGGGTGGAGGGTGGGGATTAAAGAGGTTTTGAGTGTTAGGGGATGGTCATCCAAGCTTGTGTAAGTGTGATAGACAGGAGTGTGCGAGGGCACGTAGTTTTTATGATTTGACATGCTGTTAGAGCGTTAGCAAAGTAACATTTATGAAGGGATTCAGGAAAACCAGTTAGACTGGAGGTGGAAAGTATAGTGCCTACACTAGAGGAGGAGTGAGGATGTTGCAGCTTGGAGGGTCATCTGAACTGTAATGCAAGTGCCCTTCTGGGAAGACAGTGATGAGTGACAATGAAAGTGTTTTCTTCTGTGTCAGGTCATCCTACCTCAGTGGGAGATGACCAATGTTAAAAAAAAAAAAACTTATTAATTCAAACACTGTAAAATAACTTAAATAACTCCAGTCTGATTTCACCCAATTTATGGAGAGACTACTGGTCAGTCATGTCTAAATCCTTACTAAATTTGAATTTATCTTACTTGATTATTGTTAGAGTTTTTTCTTGGCGAGATATTCTTAGTGTCTAAGCTATATAAAATTTACTGTTTATTACTATGTAGTCTTATATAGGAAGTGTTCAAATATCACATCAGGAAAAAAAGACTGATGGGACTCTTGTGTTTTTTATTCAATATAGATTCATCAATGGGTTGTACAAACTGTTACACATCTAAATGTACTGCAAAATGTGTTACTATATAGTGAAAATGTACAAAATTTAATGAAAATAGGTATAATTTTAAAAATTTTGGAGTGAGATAAACAAGGTAAGAAAGCCTAGGGAACGAATGGATTTGTCAGTTAAAAACAGAGTAGGGGAGTTAGTAGATGGGGAGCTGGAGGTATTGGGTAGATGGCGGGAATATTTTGAGGAACTTTTAAATGTCGATGAAAAAAGGGAGGCGGTAATTTCATGCACTGGCCAGGGAGGTACAACATCGTTTAGGAGTGAAGAAGAGCAGGATGTGAGTGTGGGGAGGTGCGTGAGGCATTACGTAGAATGAAAGGGGTAAAGCAGCTGGAATTGACGGAATCATGACAGAAATGTTAAAAGCAGGGGGATATAGTGCTGGAGTGGTTGGTATTTTTGTTTAATAAATGTATGAAAGAGGGGAAGGTACCTAGGGATTGGCAGAGAGCATGTATAGTTCCTTTATATAAAGGGAAGGGGATAAAGAGAGTGTAAAAATTATGGGGGAATAAGTTTACTGAGTATACCAGGTAAAGTGTATGGCAGGGTTATTATTGAAAGAATTAGAGGTAAGACAGAGAGTAGGATTGCAGATGAGCAAGGAGGCTTTAGAGTGGATAGGGGATGTGTAAATCAAGTGTTTACAGTGAAGCATATATGTGAACAGTATTTAGATAAAGGTAGAAAGTTTTATTGCATTTATGGATTTAGAAAAGGCATATGATAGAGTGGATAGGGGAGCAATGTGGCAAATGTTGCAAGTGTATGGAATAGGTAGTAAGTTACTGAAGGCTGTAAAGAGTTTTTATGAGGATAGTGAGGCTCAGGTTAGGGTGTGTAGGAGAGAGGGAGATTACTTCCGGTAAAAGTAGGTCTTAGACAGGGATGTGTAATGTCACCATGGTTGTTTAATATATTTATAGATGGGGTTGTAAAAAGTAAATGCTAGGGTGTTGGGGAGAGGGTGGGATTAAATTTTGGAGAATTAAGTGCAAAATGGGAGTTGACACAGTTACTTTTTGCTGATGATACTGTGCTTATGGGAGATTCTAAAGAAAAGTTGCAAAGGTTAGTGGACGAGTTTGGGAGTGTGTGTAAAGGTAGAAAGTTAAAAGTGAACATAGATAAGAGTAAGGTGATGCGGGTATCAAAAGATTTAAATAAAGAAAAATTGGATATCACATTGGAGAGAGGGATTATGGAAGAAGTAAATGTTTTCAGATATTTGGGAGTTGACGTATCAGCGGATGGGTTTATGAAGGATGAGGTTAACCATAGAATTGATGAAGGAAAAAGGTGAGTGATGCGTTGAGGTATCTGTGGAGACAAAAACGTTATCCATGGAGGCAAAGAAGGAATGTACGAAAGTATAGTCGTACCAACACTCTTATATGGGTGTGAAGCATGGGTTGCAAATGCTGCAGCGGAGGAGGCTGGAGGCAGTGGAGATGTCCTGTCTAAGGGCAATGTGTGGTGTAAATATTATGCAGAAAATTCGGAATGTGGAAATTAGGAGAAGGTGTGGAGTTACTAAAAGTATTTGTCAGAGGGCTGAAGAGGGGTTGTTGAGGTGGTTTGGTCATTTAGAGAGAATGGATCAAAGTAGAATGACTTGGAGAGCGTATAAATCTGTAGGGAAGGAAGGCGGGGTAGGGGTCGTCCTAGAAAGGTTGGAGGGAAGGGGTAAAGGAGGTATCGTGGGCGAGGGCTTGGACTTCCAGCAAGCATGTGTGAGCGTGTTAGATAGAAGTGAATGGAGACGAATGGTTTTTGGGACATGATGATCTGTTGGAGTGTGAGCAGGGTAACATTGTGTGAAGGGATTCAGGGAAACCAGTTAATTGATTTAGTTGGACTTGAGTCCTGGAAATGGGAAGTACAATGCCTGCACTTTAAAGGAGGGGTCTGGGATAGTGACAGCTGGGAGGGACAATTCTCAGCTGTCGTATCTGAGCTCCTCTGCAAAGACAGTGATTATGTATGTGTGTGGTGATAGTGTTGAATGATGATGAAAGTATTTTCTTTTTGGGGATTTTCTTTCTTTTTGGGTCACCCTGCCTCGGTGGGAGACGGCAGACTTGTTGAAAAAAAAAAAAAAAGGTATAATTCTTAACCCCTTCTCCTGTATATATTACTAAATGTAAAAGGAGAAACTTTTGTTTTTCCTTTTGGGCCACCCTGCCTCGGTGGGAAACGGCCGAGGTGTTGAAAGAAGAAAGAAGGTATAATTCTAAAATTATCACTTACAGTGAAAAGGAAGTTGGTATGTAAGAATACATTATAGCATACTATGTTATATGGAAATATCAACAAAATCTCTTAGTAAAAACGGGGGTAGGTGCACAAGTCCCATAACGTTAACAGTAATACAAAAGGTAAATTTTTATCATACTGTCCATAAATAATGATGAAAAATATTAAATAAAATTAAATAAACAAATCATTTAGGTATCCCTACCAGGGATAATTAACAATAAAATAAACTTAAAAAATTATTAAGAATAGAAAAGTATCATACTGTACATCATTATTTTCTATTAACACAACATGCAAATTAGTACGTACTTACACACACGTCTGTATGGAGATGAAGAATTTGTGAATATACACACACACACACACACACACACACTCAAGAATGAATGATCACTAAATATTCTGTAGTGCATATATTAAAACCATTAATACACCCATCATGTGTGCACAGGTCAACACACACACACACTACATCAAAATTCTAGCTTCAATATAAATTTGAGACTTTCCCAGTAGCTTAGATGTTTATTAATTCTATGTTTGCAGTAAACAACCTCTGCAGATTTTCCTCTCACTCTTGATTTGAAAGGTGCCGAGTACAGAACAATATTAAAGTCATGAGCAGCACTGATTTCAAAAGTACCATCAGTGGCATTACTTCTCTTGTTTTGAATGTTCATATAATCCATCCTATCATTTACTGCACTAGACTCATTCTTCTTCTTTCAACAAACCGGCTGTATCCCACCAAGGCAGGGTGGCCCCAAAAGAAAAACAAAAGTTTCTCTTTTTAACTTTAGTAATGTATACAGAAGGGGTTACTAGCCCCTTGCTCCCAGCATTTTAGTCGTCTCTTATGACACGCTTGGCTTATGGAGGAAGAATTCTGTTCTACCTCCCCATGGAGAGCTAGACTTATTGTGTACTCTAAATAATAAATTATCATACATAATTACTTTCTAGAAGATGGTCTGCCTGTGTTCTGTATAATGTGCTACTTTTGAGTTCTTTATTCTCTACATCTAAGCAGTAAAAATTTGTCACCAGTGAACATCATGTGATTTTCATTTGCCCATCAGTAAACTTTGCTGATACTGTACCTGTTGTAATCTTGTGTGTCTTATACTAAGGCAACTTTCATACTTATTTTGGCATCTTCTGCAAAAGAAGTTGCCGCTAGTAGTTTTATCCATGTTTACTTTAAGAACAGGAAACAGCAGAGGTGTTAGGACTTTGCCTTGAAGTACTGAGCTTTTTGCTTTACTAAGATTTGCTTACTACCACAGTGTTATATCTGTTAAAAATTACAATATATATTTCTCTACTTTTTCTGTTATACTAATTGACCTCATTTTATGGGCTATCACTCCATGGTCATATTTGCCAACCACCTTCGCAAAATTCATGAAGACTACATCGCTTTTTGTTTTCTTCCAAAACAAAAATAATTTTGTCATAATGATCTTACTTTAAATCCATGTTGACTTGGGTTATATAGGTAAAGTAAATCCATAAAAAATAATGTGGTGGTGTCACAGCACCCTTTCAAAGATTTTTTTATGATGCATGATGTTAGTGCTGCAGTCTGAAATTATTTTTGTCATGAATCTATTGCCTCCTTTGTGAAGAAATTTCAACTATAGCTACACATTTTTTAAAGGCCCTGGAATTTCACCTGAATCTAAGCTCCTTTCCCAAAGAACACTGTGTGCATGATAATGGTACTGTACTTTGCATCTCTTTATAAATGCAGAATGCCATGAATGAGGTCCAGGTGCTGCATGCATGAGCATGTCAATTTCAATTTTGAGGTCTAAAGGATATGTACTCATGTGAGACAAAATTTGTAGGGTGAGCAAAGTTAATGAATAAATTATCTGGGTGTTCAACTCTCATGGTACTGAATGGATTGCTCAACACTAATTCATACTCTTCTTTCAGGGTTTTTCTTATTTCTTTTTCTCATCTTTGAGTAGAGGTCTAAAACCAATAAAGGGGTTTTGACTTGGACTTGTATATGTGAAAAAGTATTAAGGATTTTTCCCAATTCCCCTTTCCATATATCAATCCCATTAATTTTGACACTTTGCCCCACATTAACTTTGGAAGAGGCCACAGGTGAAATCTTATCTATATATTTTAGCCACTAATCATCTATGTACCTTCAAGTGTTAAAATAATTGAAGTAGCACTTGAAACAACTGATAAAGAGCTAAGCATTACAGTTTAGCAAGCACAACACTGAAGTACACACTACTGACACTTAAGAAACAAGCATAGGTAAAGGAAGAGGGATGCCTTTGTAAACATGCATATGTACAAAGTAGAGGCACAACAACTCAAAACAGACAAGTAGGAGAACGGTAAGTCACCAGCATGGTACAGTGGCCAGAACACTGGCCTCCCAGTTTTAGTATGGGTTTGCTTACAATGGTGTTAACATGATTTCTCTTTTTTTTTTTTTTTTGCAAAAATTTTAGTATCCCTTAATAAATGTCTTTGACAAATGTACAGAACTTCATTAATTTTAAAGAACAAAATTATGTGACAATGTATACTCAGAGCTCCCCTAATTCTTCATATTTCTTACACATTCTATCATCTATATCTATCCTTTTACCTGATTTTATTACTGAAAAGTTCAGCCTAACAGTGTCATGGAATGAATAGTTCAAATGTGTGAATATGAATATGAGTATGAATAACATTTATAACCTGTTTTATAAAAATAATGTCCACCTTAGTTTTATATAATCATGAGCAATTTAAACTAATGCATTTTTAATGATAGCTCTATTATAAACCTAAACAGATTATAAAGACAGTGTTGTCTTATGGATATGTCTGGTGTCAAATATACCACAAACCTTACCACAGTATTTTGTAAATTTATTAAAATTTAAAAAATCTTTATTAGTAATACAACAGAGACTACTTTACTCAAAAATATATTATGTAGTCTGCTGATTTAATCTCGCACCATAAATGGTTGTGTGAAAAACAACCTGTGAATTATTAGCATCACTATAAATAGTCATTCCAATAAAATTTCAACATTTTTTTTTCAACATGGTGGCTGTCTCCCACCGAGGCAGGGTGACCCAAAAAAAGAAACACTTTCACCATCATTCACACAATATCAGTCTTTGCAGAGGAACCCAGATATGACAGTTTAGATGTCACTCCAAACATAAATAATTATATAATAAATAATAAAAAGAAAAAGAAAAAGTCTTTAATTCTTACAACAGTGAGACTAAAAAAATAAGTATTGTGATCTACCATAAAAAATGGATCAAAGATTGGCACACCTGGAAACAAATCAAACTACTGAGATTACTCACTCAAAATGTCTTAAATGTGTATCATCTGCCCAACTCATGAAAGTAGTTAAATACCATATTTTTCCTATCCAATGACTGATACTTATGTACAGTGTATTAATAACATTTACAATACAATTTAAGTCTCAGTACCCTACAACTGAAGAGCAAAAATATTAAAAGTTTACTACTCTCAATAGGTGTGTGGGAGTTAGTGAGACAAGTATGACAAATGCACACAAAAAATGCAATACAAGTGTAATTAAATACAACAGATAAATTAATTACAAAACTTGCACAGCACTATACTGAAAACTGTTAATGACAAATACCTGCATATACGACCGCATGGGCAACTTGGCATGACGTATATACTGTACTGGATAAAGTTGTCCCTACAAATTTGCTCTGGTTACAGTCTTAGAGGACCCGCGAACTAGAAACCGCAAATAAAACAAAATTAAGTCTGAATATTTTTTTTCAAATTTGTGTTCATTTTTTTTTTCAAAAACCTATCTCTGTAATATATCATTCTAAAATGTATCATTCTAATCTGATTAATATTGACACAATAAATAATGACAAAAATAAAAAGATTTGGTATGGGAAAGCCACTAAGCCATAACACTGTTGGATAACTGAATCTATTAAAGGGCTGCCCATTAGTAAAAAAAAAAAAATTGAAACCCGGGAATAAGAAGTTCTCGAGAATCTGTAGGGACAACTGTATATACAAATCATAACAGGCTGAAATTAAACTCCACAAGACATGAACAATGTTGGGAGAGCACCTTCACTCATATGAACAAAATTTATATCCATACAAAAACTGTGTCCTAGATACAAAAGAAAAGTAACTCTATAGTAACTCTATGGCAGTCACAGAGTTAGAAGACATTTTTGTGGGAAAGAATACTGATGTTATTGTGTAAAAGTAATCCAGGAATAATCTATCTGTGTGAAACACAAACCTGTTGCTTTACACTTTTCTATGTATTTTACTTTTTTAACACACTGGCCATCTCCCACTGAGGTAGGGTGACCTAAAAAAAGAAACACGTTCCCCCATCATTCACTTCGTCACTGTCTTGCCAGAAGCAAGCAGACACTATAGTTCAGAGGAACCTCCAAATGGCAAATATTCCCACCCCTCCTTTAGAGTGAAGACACTGTACTTCCCACCTCCAGGACTCAAGTCCGGTTAACTGGTTTCCCTGAACCCCTTCACAAAATGTTACCTTGCTCACACTCCAACAGCATGTCAAGTCCCAAAAACCATTAAGTATACTTTATATATATATAGATATATATATATATATATATTTATCTATATATATATTTATATCTATATATATATTTATATCTATATATATATTTATATCTATATATATATTTATATCTATATATATATATATATATATATATCTATATCTATATCTATATATATATATCTATATCTATATCTATATATATATATATATATATATATATATATATATATATAGTTGGTATATATATAATATATATATATATATATATATATATATATATATATATATATATATATATATATATATATATATATATATATATATATATATATATATATATATATATATATATATATATATATATATATATATATATATATATATATATATATATAATATATATATAATAGTTGGTAGACAGCAACCACCCAGGGAGGTACTACCGTCCTGCCAGGTGACTGTGAAACAGAAACCTGAAACTGTTTTACATGATGGTAGGATTGCTGGTGTCTTTTTTCTGTCTCATAAACACGCTGGATAACAGGTATATCTAGCTACTTCTACTTACACTTTAGGTCACACTACACTGGCATACACATGCATATATATACATACACACATCTAGGTTTTTTCTTCTTTTTCTTAATAGCTCTTGTTCTTTTTATTTTCTCTATTGTCCATGGGGAAGTGGAAAAGAATCTTTCCTCCGTAAGCCATGCGTGTCGTATGAGGCGACTAAGATGCCGGGAGCAATGGGCTAGTAACCCTTCTCCTGTACAAATCTACTAAAAACGAGAAGAAGAAAAACTTTATAAAACTGGGTTGTCTGAATGTGCGTGGATGTAGTGCGGATGATAAGAAAGAGATGATTGCCGATGTTATGAATGAAAAGAAGTTGGATGTCCTGGCCCTAAGCGAAACAAAGCTGAAGGGGGTAGACGAGTTTCAGTGGGGAGAAATAAATGGGATTAAGTCAGGAGTATCTGAAGAGTTAGAGCTAAGGAAGGGGTAGCAATAATGTTGAAGGATCAGTTATGGAAGGAAAAGGGAATATGAATGTGTAAATTCAAGGATTATGTGGATTAAAATAAGGGTCGGATGCGAAAAGTGGGTCATAAAGCGTGTATGCACCTGGAGAAGAGGGAGTGTAGAGGAGAGAGAAGATTTTGGGAGATGTTAAGCGAATGTATAGGAACTTTTGAACCAAATGAGAGAGTAATTGTGGTAGGGGACCCTAAATGCTAAAGTGGGAGAAACATGCAGAGAGGGTGTAGTAGGTAAGTTTGGGGTGCCAGGTGTAAATGATAATGGGAGCCCTTTGATTGAACTTTGTATAGAAAGGGTTTAGTTATAGGTAATACATATTTTAAGAAAAGAGGATAAATAAGTATACAAGATAGGATGTAGGGCGTAATGACAGTAGTTTGTTGGACTATGTTTTGGTAGATAAAAGACTGTTGAGTAGACTTCAGGATGTACATGTTTATAGGGGGGCCACAGATATATCAGATCACTTTTTAGTTATAGCTACAGTGGGAGTAAAAGGTAGATGGGATACAAGGAAAATAGAATCAGTAAGTAAAGAGGTGAAGGTTTATAAACTAAAAGAGGAGGCAGTTAGGGTAAGATATAAACAACTATTGGAGGATAGATGGGCTAGTGAGAGTGTAGGCAATGGGGTCGAAAATGTATGGGGTAGATTTAAAAATGTAGTGTTAGAGTGTTCAGCAGAAGTTTGTGGTTACAGGCGAGTGGGTGCGGGAGGAAGAGGAGCGATTGGTGGAATGATGATGTAAAAGAGTAGTAAGGGAGAAAAAGTTAGCATATGAGAGGTTTTTACAAAGTAGAAGTGATGCAAGGAGGAAGAGTATATGGAGAGAAAAAAGAGGTTAAAGAGTGGTGAAGCAATGTAAAAAGAGAGCAGATGAGAGAGTGGGTGAGATGTTATCAGCAAATTTTGTTGAAAATAAGAAAAAGTTTTGGAATGAGATTAATAAGTTGAGGAAGCCTAGAGAACAAATGGATTTGACAGTTAAAAATAGGAGAGGAGAGTTATTAAATGGAGAGTTAGAGGTATCAGGAAGATGGAGAGAATATTTTGAGGATTTGTTAAATGTTGATGAAGACAGGAAGCTGTGATTTCGTGTGTAGGGCAAGGAGGAATAACATCTTGTAGGAGTGTGGAAGAGCCAGTTGTGGGTGTAGGGGGAAATTCGTGAGGCAGTGGGTAGAATGAAAGGGGTAAGGCAGCTGGGATTGATGGGATAAAGATAGAAATGTTAAAAGCAGGTGGGGATATAATTTTGGAGTGGTTGGTGCTATTATTTAATAAATGTATGGAAGAGGGTAAGGTACCTAGGGATTGGCAGAGAGCGTGTATTGTTCCTTTGTATAAAGGCAAGGGGACAAAGGAGAGTGCAAAAATTATAGGGGAATAAGTCTGTTGAGTGTACCTGGTAAAGTGTATGGTAGAGTTATTATTGAAAGAATTAAGAGTAAAACAGAAAGCAGGATAGCAGATGAACAAGGGGCTTTAGGAAAGGTAGGGGTGTGTAGACCAAGTGTTTACAGTGAAACATATAGGTGAACAGTATTTGGATAAGGGTAAAGATGTTTTTGTGGCATTTATGGATTTGGAAAAGGCGTATGATAGGGTAGATAGGGGCAATGTGGCAGATGTTGCAGGTGTATGGAATAGGAGGAAGGTTACTGAAAGCAGTGAAGAGTTTTTATGAGGATAGTGAGGCTCAGGTTAGAGTGTGTAGGAGGGAAGGGGACTATTTCCCAGTAAAAGTGGGCCTTAGACAAGGATGTGTGATGTCACCGTGGTTGTTCAATATATTTATAGATGGGGTTGTAAGAGAAGTGAATGCAAGGGTCTTGGCAAGAGGTGTTGGGCTAAAAGATAAAGAAGCAAATACAAAGTGGGAGTTGTCACAGTTGCTTTTTGCTGATGACACTGTGCTTTTGGGAGATTCTGAAGAGAAGTTGCAGAGGTTGGTGGATGAATTTGGTAGGTGTGTAAAGAAGAAAATTGAAAGTGAATATAGGAAAGAGTAAGGTGATGAGGATAACAAAAAGAATAGGTGACAAAAGATTGGATATCAGATTGGAGGGAGAGAGTATGGAGGAGTGAATGTATTCAGATATTTGGGAGTGGACATGTCGGCGGATGGGTCTATGAAGGATGAGGTGAATCATAGAATTGATGAGGGGAAAAGGGTGAGTGGAGCACTTCGGAGTCTGTGGAGACAAAGAACCTTGTCCATGGAAGTAAAGGGAATGTAGGAGTATAGTTATACCAACGCTCTTATATGGGTGTGAAGCATGGGTGATGAATGTTGCAACGAGGAGAAGGCTGGAGGCAGTGGAGATGTCATGTCTGAGGTCAATGTGTGGTGTGAATATAATGCAGAGAATTCGGAGTTTGGAAATTAGGAGGAGGTGCGGGATTACCAAAACGATTGTCCAGAGAGCTGAGGAGGGGTTGTTGGTGGTTTGGACATGTAGAGAGAATGGAGCGAGACAGAGTGACTTCGAGTGTATAAATCTGTAGTGGAGGGAAGGCGGGGTAGGGGTCGGCCTAGGAAAGGTTGGAGGAGGGGTAAAGGAAGTTTTGTGTGCGAGGGCTTGGACTTCCAGCAAGCATGTGTGAGCGTATTTGATAGGAGTGAATGGAGGCATATGGTTTTAATACTTGACGTGCTGTTGGAGTGTGAGCAAGTAACATTTATGAAGGGATTCAGGAAACCGGCAGGCCGGACTTGAGTTCTGGAGATGGGAAGTACAGTGCCGGCACTCTGAAGGAGGGTGTTAATGTTGCAGTTTTATAACTGTAGTGTAAAGCACCCTTCTGGCATGACAGTGATGGAGTGAATGATGATGAAAGTTTTTCTTTTCGGAGCCACCTGCCTTGGTGGGAATCGGCCAATGTGTTAATAAAAAAAAAAAAAAAAAATATATATATATTTATATATTTATATATATATTTATATATATATTTATATATATATTTATATATATATTTATATATTTATATATATATTTATATATATATATTTATATATATATATTTATCTATATATATTTATATATATATATATATATTTATATATACAGTGGACCCTCGGTTAACGAAAGGTCCCGTTAACGAAAGTTTCGGAAACGTAAGCTTTTCGGAATCGGTTGGAAAAATTCCTCGGTTACCGAAAGGTATTAGACGTGTCCGCCTGCTCGCGCAAGCGCAGGACACCAGTGAGCGTTGTTTACCATTGAGAGAACATCACCTAGCGCGCTCTTTCAAAGATTCACAATATATTTGGTGTCTTTTTGGTGGTTTAGTGATTGTCACTGTGAAATAAGTCACCATGGGTCCAAAGAAGCTTCCTAGTGGCACCCCAGTGGTAGCATTCATGGAGGGAGTGTAGCATTCATGGAGGAGTGTAGCATTCATGGAGGAGTGTAGCATTCATGCAGAGAGTGTAGCATTCATGCAGAGAGTGTAGCATTCATGCAGGAGTGTAGCATTCATGGAGGAGTGTAGCATTCATGCAGGGAGTGTAGCATTCATGCAGAGAGTGTAGCATTCATGGATGGAGTGTAGCATTCATGGAGGGGTGTAGCATTCATGCAGGGAGTGTAGCATTCATGCAGAGAGTGTAGCATTCATGCAGAGAGTGTAGCATTCATGCAGGAGTGTAGCATTCATGCAGGGAGTGTAGCATTCATGCAGAGTGTAGCATTCATGCAGAGAGTGTAGCATTCATGCAGGGAGTGTAGCATTCATGGATGGAGTGTAGCATTCATGGAGAGAGTGTAGCATTCATGGAGGGAGTGTAGCATTCATGCAGAGAGTGTAGCATTCATGCAGGGGGTGTAGCATTCATGCAGGGAGTGTAGCATTCATGCAGGGAGTGTAGCATTCATGCAGGGAGTGTAGCATTCATGCAGGGAGTGTAGCATTCATGCAGGGAGTGTAGCATTCATGCAGGGAGTGTAGCATTCATGCAGGGAGTGTAGCAGGCATGCAGGGAGTGTAGCATTCATGCAGGAGTGTAGCAGGCATGCAGGGAGTGTAGCATTCATGCAGGGAGTGTAGCAGGCATGCAGGGAGTGTAGCAGGCCTGCAGGGAGTGTAGCAGGCATGCAGGGAGTGTAGCATTCATGCAGGGAGTGTAGCAGGCATGCAGGGAGTGTAGCATTCATGCAGGGAGTGTAGCATTCATGGATAAAGTGTAGCATTCATGGAGGGAGTGTAGCATTCATGCAGGGAGTGTAGCATTCATGCAGAGAGTGTAGCATTCATGCAGGGAGTGTAGCATTCATGCAGGGAGTGTAGCATTCATGCAGGGAGTGTAGCATTCATGCAGGGAGTGTAGCATTCATGCAGGGAGTGTAGCATTCATGCAGGGAGTGTAGCATTCATGCAGGGAGTGTAGCATTCATGCAGGGAGTGTAGCAGGGAGTGTAGCATTCATGCAGGGAGTGTAGCAGGCATGCAGGGAGTGTAGCATTCATGCAGGGAGTGTAGCAGGCATGCAGGGAGTGTAGCAGGCCTGCAGGGAGTGTAGCAGGCATGCAGGGAGTGTAGCATTCATGCAGGGAGTGTAGCAGGCATGCAGGGAGTGTACAGGCCTGCAGGGAGTGTACAGGCATGCAGGGAGTGTAGCATTCATGCAGGAGTGTAGCATTCATGCAGGGAGTGTAGCATTCATGCAGGGAGTGTAGCATTCATGCAGGGAGTGTAGCAGGCATGCAGGGAGTGTAGCATTCATGCAGGGAGTGTAGCAGGCATGCAGGGAGTGTAGCAGGCCTGCAGGGAGTGTGCAGGCATGCAGGGAGTGTAGCATTCATGCAGGGAGTGTAGCAGGCATGCAGGGAGTGTAACAGGTCTGCAGGGATGTAGCAGGCATGCAGGGTGTAGCATTCATGCAGGGAGTGTGCATTCATGCAGGGAGTGTAGCATTCATGCAGGGAGTGTAGCATTCATGCAGGGAGTGTAGCAGGCATGCAGGGAGTGTAGCATTCATGCAGGGAGTGTGCAGGCATGCAGGGAGTGTAGCAGGCCTGCAGGGATGTAGCAGGCATGCAGGGAGTGTAGCAGGCATGCAGGGAGTGTAGCATTCATGCATTAAAAGAAAAAGAGGAAGTAACCCCAGAGAGGACTTGTTACCTGAAGTCCTTTTGGGGGATTTCCCTTCCAACCATTAACACCCTGCCCCTGTCAGCAACTCTACCTTCCAGATGCTTGCAACTCTTCAATAAAGGTAAGTAAATGTTATTGGGTTTTTGTGATTATTTTTTTGTGGAGCAATTAATTGTATTTACATTATTTCTTATGGGAAATAAGGTTTCAGATAAGAAAGATTCAGATTAAGTAATAGCTCCTGGACCGGATTAATTTCGTTAACCGGGTCCACTGTATATATATAATATATATATACAGTGGTACCCACTTTCTGATGGTCCCCAAACTCACCCTTTTATGTAAGTTTATTTTTTAAATGCTTTTGTAAGTGTAATTTTGGGGGTCTAAAAGGACTAGTCTATTTTACATCATTTCTTATGGAGATAAATTCGTTTGGTAATGGCACTTGAACAGCATTCTGGATTGAAAAAATATCGTAAGTAGGGGTACCACTGTATATATATATATATATATATATATATATATATATATATATATATATACATATATATAATATATATATATATATAATATATATATATATATATAAATATATATATATATATATATATATAATATATATATATATATATATATATATATATATATATATATATATATATATATATATATATATATATATATATATTATTTATATATATATATATATATATATATATATATATATATTATTTATATATATATATATTTATATATATATATTATTTATGAAACAGGCCTTTTTTGGAAAAAAATGCCCAAGAGGACCTTCATTACTCATTATTATCTTCCAGATGCTAAACCTTCAAAAAAGGTAAGTAAATGTATACAGTGGTCCCCGACTTACGATTTTTTTTCTTTCCCAGAATGCTGTTCAAGTGCCATTACAAACGAATTTATCCCCCTTAAGAAATGTTGTAAAATAGACTAGCCCTTTTTAGCCCCCAAAAATTACACTTACAAAAGCTTTTAAAAAAAATAAATTTACATAAAGGGTGATTTTGGGGGACCATCGTAAGTCGGGTACCACTGTATATATATTGTTTTTAATTATTTTATATGTGAATTTTTTTTGTGGAACGGATTAATGTATTTACATTATTTTTTAGGGGAAATAAGGGTTCAAATTTCGAAACTTGGTTAAGTACTAGCTCCGGGAATGGATTAATTACGATCCCGGGGTCCACTGTAATTGTTTTTTAATACGGGTGGTGGCTTTCTGCTGCTGCCGACCACCACCACGGCTTAAGGTCAGTGGCCCACCCCAACAACACTCCCACCAGCCCTTACGTGGGTGTCCCACTTTGCTGGGCTTGGAAAGGGGGGTCCACCAGACCTAATGGGAAATTTTCGTTTCTATCTTTTTACAAAGGAATTTTTTGTTCCTTTTCTTTCATCACCCAGCCTTGTGCAACAAATATTCCTCGTACCATCGAGAGGTCGGGCTCGATGGGGCTTAGGTTCAGTGGCCCTGAAAACCCCCAACGAAGAAGAAGCCAGCCCTTACATTTTTTGACATGTTATATTCATTCTAGAATTTATATCATGTTTCTATGTTAGTAATATTGTTTATTATGTCATATTAGATGTTGTGATAGAAAATAAGCCGTAGAGCTGAAAAGTGTAAATTGAAGCATTTTGTCCCCTCCCAACAATAAACTCGCCTCCCTCTCTCCTCCCCCATTTCCCAAAAAACCAACAAATGCCAAAAAGGTAAGTGTGCTGTTAAATGTTCATTTATACTTTAAAGTGCTTTATATTTTTTGTCATTCTTTTCTGTGTAAATCTATACAGGGGTCCCCCAAGGAACCCCCGAAATCGTCAATTATGTAAGTATAATATTGTAAGGTTGGGAAGTGTATTTTGGGGGTCTGAAATAGACAACCATGCATTTTTTCCTTAAGGGATAAATTGTTTGGGAAACCGGGCAGGCTTCTGGAGTGAAGTTTTTCCTCGGGGCCCCCTTTTTTAATCTCAAAAAAATTTTTTTTTTAAAACTCCGGGGTTGAAATGGGTTAATTGAATTTACATTTTTCTTATGGGGGAAAAAGCTTCCCCTTTTTTTGATTTCAGTTTTAGTGTCCCCCTGGGAAAGGATTAAACCAAAAAAAAGGGGGGTTGACTGTATTACAGAAATAGAGATAAATTTGATTGGTTTTATGTTTAAAAACAGTGGACCCCGGGTTGTCCCTAAAACCCCCCTTTTTTAAAAATTTTTTTTTAAAGCTTCTATAAGTGTAGTTTTGGGGGGGTAAAGGATTCTCTTTTTTTTTCTTAAGGGAAAAATTCGGTTGGTAATGGCATTAACACTTTGTTGAAAAATGGCCCCGGGGCCACGCCAAACTGAGCCAAATAGGAAAAGTTCGATTTTTTTCCCATGTTCAGGAGTAAAAAACCCCAGCGTCAATACACATCAACTGGCAGTCTAAATTCTTACAAGTCCGTTTATTTATACCCTTTTTTAATGATGCATAGTATACATAACAGAAAACTTCTATTTTTGTGAGAATAAAAAAAAAATGGAAAGCAAAAGTAATGTGGGGGCCTGGACGTGACTAATGAAATGTTATTTTATTGCCAGGGAAAATCTTTCGTTTATTCTGGACCCTATTTTGAAATTGGATCTTTTGAAATTTGTTAAATTTAAAATTCCAAATTTCGCCACTTTTTAGGGAGTAGAAATTGGTAAATTGGCAGTTTCTTGTACTCAATTAAAAAAAAAAAGGAATTTAGGAAAAGTATAATTTTAGTAGACGAAACTTGGTTGGCCGAAAAATTTTCAAATGGGCAAAA